>JAJOOD010001569.1:0-34152 GCA_029582525.1 Solanum tacnaense
ATCCTAACTCGGAATGAGGTGAAACCAAGTGCGTTGGAAAGCTAACTCAAAGAGCTTTAATTTAATAGGTTGTGGCCCTTCCAGTTCCTTGTGTGCTATGAGATATGCCCCTTTAAAGTTGACCCTCCAAATCGCATTTTTTGCGATTTTCGAATTTTGATACGATTGCTCTAAAATTCGGGTTAGACCCATTTCCCACTCAATTTGACTCCATGAATAAGAATATGAAGTCGAATTTCGAAATCATGCATGGATTTTGAGATATATGGAAATTACAATTATAGGTGTTTCCGAAGCACATTTTCGGACATTTTTGGGATCGTTTCACATACCACAATAAACATGTTCCTAATCTTAAAAATCACAAAATACGCCTAAAACATGATATCTAATAAACTAGGATGATCAACTAGGTTTCCACCCCTAATTAACACAAATAAATATCATTTCAAATATTCAAGTTCAATCTAAGGAATGGAAAGTCGTAGCCTATCATTAGGCTAGCCACAATTCTAGGCTCAGAATAGTGGAAACCAACATCATGCTACAATTCACACTTTACAGAACAACAAACAAGCTAAGGTTGTCCCAAAAAAGAGGAAAATGCCACAAATGAAGAGTCTCTGACACTTCCCAATAATACACCAGGTAGCCCCGCACTTTCTGAACATAGTGACGTTCAAATAACCCAAATCTGAGATATATCAGAGGAGAAATCGCTAAAGGAAAATTATAATTCCTTGTTGATCGGGTCTAGTCTTTATGGTCTTTATATAAAGACTAGACCAAAATCCTACTTCGTGAATGCAGCAAGAGGGGCCTGAAAACGTGGAGGATCAACAATTAACCTTTCGCAAATGCGACTAAGGCCTTACAAATGCTAAGGGTAAGGAACCAAGACCCCGTGAATGCGGTAGGACCCATTAACGCAGAGAGGAGGGAACTAACACTTCACCAATGAAGCATGGGCCTCGGGAACATCATGACCAGATTCATTGGCCTTTGACCACGTGAAGGCAAAGTATTGATTGTACCAGCTGATGCACATCAACTGGTTTTTGGCAACTCAAAATTCTGATGGGGTTCTCTTAATTTATTCAAAACCTTGTGCACACAAACGAGATATTCAAATCTATCAAATTTAACATTCCAAACTCAATAGAGTAGTCAGAACTTCCATCCGAGGTTTTCTCGACAAAAAGTGGGTCCCATGCCCAAACTTAATTTTAAGCTAAAATTCACAAAGGGGCTCAGAATTATATTGGAAGCCTCGGGATCCTCACAAAGGATCATTCTAGACAAAACTCAACATTTCAAAGTTAACCATGCTGATGAAATTCTTATCTAGACATATTTACCAAGAATGATGACTAAGGTTAAACTTAAGCCAAAGCTTAAAAGGTAAAATACCTAATGGCACAGACTCAAACCAAAAGCCTTAGAACCCAAGCTGACTACGACACTATCCTAAAATTACCCTTTTGGAGCTGTTGGAACCATCAAAATTGCCTTTTGAGGCCGTCTTCCTAAAATTTTGACCAAAATCAACCATTCAAGCTTCAAAATCTCCAAAACACTGATTTTTTTTAAAAAAAGAACAGACCTGGTGATCAAAATATTAACCCTTGCAAGTCATAAATGACTTTGAGTCACTAAAGGAATGCTTGAAGCTATGAAAAGCAGGCATAAACAAAGAAATGACCTAGGGGGTCATTACAATGCCTACTACTAAAAGGACTTTTGCCCATAAAAGTAAGAGTCAAGAACTACCTAAAGGCTCAAAAGAACCAGGAAACTGCTCTCCCATCTCATGCTCAGTCTCCCAGGTAGCCTCTTGAACTAGACGATGTCTCCAATAGACCATCACCACATGAATGACTCTCAAACGCAACCGTCACACATCCCTGACTATAATAGCAACTACTACTCCACAAAGGTCAAACGGTCATCCAACTAAAATCTTCATACTCGAGCATATGAGAATCATCAAGAATGTACTGTTGCAAAATCGCAACATGAAAAATAGATTGAAGAGTTGTAAAGTTTCATCGTAGTGATAACTCATTAAAAACCTCACCAACTATCTAGATGATCTCAAAGGGACAATATATTTGGGCTAAGCTTGCCCCACCTCCTAAATCGCATCACCCCCTTCATGGAGAAACACGGAGGAAAACTCACCAATTGAAAACTTCAAAGGTTGATGTCTATGATCAGCATAACTCTGGTGTCTACTTTGATTTGTCTTGGGCCTATCCTGAATCACCCACACCTTATCCAAAGCCTCCTAAAGCAAGTCAGTATCACACGGTTAAGGATCTTTAGACTTAAGCTAGCCAAATGAAAAGCGACAATGCCTATCATATAAGGCCTCGAATGGGGCCATCTGAATACTAGAGTGGTAGTTGTTGTTGTACAAAAACTATGGTAAATAAAAGAATTAGTCCCACTAACCCCAAAAACTCCAAAACATATGTCGGCAACATATCCTCAAAACTTCAATAGTATGCTCCCACTTCCCATTGGTCTATGAGTGGAAAGTTATGCTAAGGTCAATGTGAGTGCCAAACTCCTCCTAAAAACTCCTTAAAAAAGGTAAAAGTGAACTAATCACCCCGATATGATATAATAGATAAAGCACACCATGAGTACGAACCACCTGGGTGTTGAATGAAGATTGAACAGGGAGAAAGTGTTATGACTTGGTTATTCTATTGATGATGACCTAGATGTTGGCAACACAAACCTAGAACAAAATCCATAGTGATGCGATCCCACTTCCACTCTAGAATGGGTAACCTTTGAAACTCACCACTAGGCCTCAAATGCTCGGCCTTTACCAGTTGGTAACAGAAGCAATAAAACACATAGTCTATATTATCTCTTCTAATGCTACTCCACCTATAATGATGCCTCAAATCATGAATGATAAACTAAATCAAGTCCCCAACTCTTGAAACCCAAATATGACCAGCAAATCTCAAAACCCCTTTTGAATCTAAGGTAGCCAGAACGACATCACCCTCTAACACTCGATCTTGAAGATCCACCAAGGTTTCATCCTAAAACTAGCGACCACCAATCCGCTCAAGCAAAGAAGACTAATCCCTCACATAGGTCAACACAACCTAGAATATGAAATATCCAACTAAATCATCCTATTAGTTAAGGATTGAATGTCCAAAGACAAAGGTCGCTCCATAGTAAATAAAAAATCTAGACTAACTATACTTACCACCTTCCGACCTAACGAGTCAGCCATTATATTTGCTTGCCTAAATGAAAAAAAATAGAGAGTTCATAGTCCTTCAAGACCTGAATCCATCAACTCTACCTTAAATTAATTCCCGTCTAGCTCATAATATACTAAAGACTCATGTGATCAATGTAGATATCACAATGAACTCCATATAGGTAGTGCCTCTAATTCTTAAACGCAAAACCTATCACCGCCAACTCTAAGTCATAGATAGGGTAGTTATGCTTATGAAACTTAGGTTGTCATAATGCATAAGCTATAACCCTGCCCCGCTGAATCAATACACAACCCAAACTTATGTTTAATGCATCACAATACACAGTAAACCCCTCACTCTCAACTAGAAAATTCAATATAAGAGCGATAGTAAACAACTCATTGAGCTTTCGGAAGCTTAACTCACACTCCTTAGACAACTCAATTGGAACATTAAGATGAGTCAACCAGGTCAAATGTGTTGATATGGTAGAGAAGCCCTCCATAATCCACCTGTAGTAGCCTATTAATCAAACAAATCTCTAAATCTTAGTAACTATAATGGGCTTTACCCAATGACGAATAACCTCAATCTTTGTCGGATCTACCATTCCTTGGAAATCATGTGCCTGAAAATGCTATAGACCTAAGACAAAACCAATACTTTTAGAATTTTGCATAAAGTCATTGATATCTAAAAGTATGGAGCTCAATCCTCATACATTTCTCATGCTCTCTCTTGCTCCGCGAGTATACCAAAATATCATCAATGAGCACCGTGATGAATGTATCAAGATAAGCCCAGAACACCCATGTCATCAAGTCCATAAATGCGACAAGGGATGTAGTCAACCCAAAAGACATCACGAGGAACTCCTAATGGCCATAAGTAGTCCTAAATACGGTTTAGGGATGTTTTCTCCCTAATCCTCAACTGATGATAACAGGATCTAAAATCAATCTTCAAATATAATGTGGCACCCTAAAGCTGGTAAAATAAATCATCAATACGAAGTATAACGATTCTTCATAGTCACCTTATTCAGCTTCCTGTAGTCAATAGACATCCATATCATACTGTTTTTATTCTTCACAAAGTGGATGAGAGAACCCCAAGGTAATAAACTAGGCCAAATGATCCCTTAATCAAGTGATATTAAAGTTAAACACTGAGCACCTTTATCTCTGCAGGGGCCATCAAATATGGCGAAATAGAGATAAGACGAGTACTCGGCTCAACGTCAATAGAAAAATCAATATCATGCTCTAGGTAGGCCATGTAGGTTTGTAGGCTCATACAAAAACTCACAAACAATAGAAACCAACTCAGCTAAAGGAACCTCTCTAATCACATCCCGCACATAGTCCAAGTAAGATAAACAACTGCTAGTCACTAACCTTCGCGCCAGAATATATTAGATAACTCCAACTGTTATGCTACTACAAGAGCCATACCACACCACGAGGGGAATAACATGAATGGTTGTGGTAACAGTCTTAACAAAGAAATCTAAGACGCTGTGAAAGGGGAATAACCATTCCATGCTCAAAATCACATCAAAGTCTAATATAACAGGCAATATAAAGCTAGGCAAGTGTCACCCCTAGATAGTCACAAAATAAGATCAAAATACCTGATTCTCTACAAAGGAGTCACCCATAAGGGTCGACACAAGAAATGATGCTTCCAAAGACTCTTAAGTCATACTCAAACAAGAAAAATAATATAAAAATACATATGAAAAGGCAAAGATCAGATCAAATAAAGTTGAGGTGGGCTGATGGCATAAGAGAATTGTACATGTGGTGTCTGATGCCTCAACCTCTACTTTTATTGGAGCTTCATACAAGTGTGCATGTCTTCCTCTACCCTGGGCATCTATCCTACCATCTGAACTACCTCCCTAAGACCACCACAAATACCCTGGTGACCACCACAAATACCCTGGTGACCACTATGATAGTCTTAACACTGGCCTCTACCTCTAATCGGATGTGCTACTTGTGGAGCTGGTAGAGCTTCTTGTGGGGATGAAGCAATACACCAATACAACAGGAAATCTTTGGACCAATGATCATAGTATCACAATAATAATAACCCTTTGATGGTTGGCCCACATACTAATGGCCAGTACAGTGTGAAGCACCTAACTAGGACCCATCTTGACTCTTACTCAAGCTGATATAACCCTGACTATATTAGTCACCCTCTAAAGACCCTATATAGGCTGGTTGGATTGATCGTTCTAAAACTGTTGTTCGTGCTATCATAGAAGTCCTTGGGCCTAAGACAAAACTAGTTGTAGCTTCTATCATGCCTAGCACTCTTATAGTTGCCCCCATGGGCCTCACGATGGAGGTGCTTGATAGTATGGCGTGGTCAACTATGTCCCAATAGAAATGGCTCGTTCGGACCATAGCCTGAGTCATAATCTATAGGTGAAGTCTCAAACCTTTGATGATGAAATAAACTCTCTCTTCCTCAATAGGTAGAATTATAGTGGATGGCAGGAGAGCTCATGAAACCTCGCCTCATACTGTAATACCTAGAATTCGAGAAGGGCATAGTAGCAGTCTTCATGAGTTGTAACGGAGGCCAACCAGACCTGTGGATAGGACCATGGACCGTAGGTGTGGTCCGTGGATTGGTCACCCAACCAGGTCTAGAGGACCATGAACCACAGCTGAACCAATAGACCGTCGTGTGGTCCATGATCCATGGATGTGGTTCGTGGTTCAGGGGATAGAAATCTCACCTTCTGACGCTAGACGACGGGCCATCGGTCAGACTACAGTCCGTCAGTCAGGGTCTATGGGTCGTGTGCTGGCATTTATTTTAGGGGCAATTGGTTCTTTTCCAAATTAGTCTAGCCTAATAATATGTCATTTTACCCTTCATTAAGACCCCAATATAAACGTTTTATCTGAAATTTCTAAAGGAAGAACAAGTCTCCTGATTTTACGTATCAGGACACTTCATCTAATACTAAGTGCCAACGATCGTGAGTAGTAATATAACCCAACTTGTGAGTTGGGGTCGAGTCCCAAGGGAGCGGTTCGTAGTTGAGAATCAATAGAAAAGCACAAACATGCTCAAGTCAATCATAGCCAAAAAACATTTATGAAGAAAAACATAATTCAAGTTTGGGGTGACACAAGTGTCAATTATCAATGGGTTTTTTTTAATCAATTATCAACTAAGACAAAAAATAATATGAATATACGAATATGGAGATGGGATTCTTGGGATGTGATAGGATTATGGGCCAAGGTAAACAATCTAGTAATTGCAATTAATAGTAAACCGCTGCAAATCAGTGAATAAGATAGACTTTAGTGGGGGTAAAATTTCTCTCGAACAATTTACCCCGAATCAAATTGGTTTCTCTCGAACACCAATAAGCTGCAAAGAAGCACAACTTTCGCTTTAGTCCATTCGCTCTCTCGAGCTGAATGTATGGAAAAGGGTTTAGGGTTCACTCTCTCGAGCTGAACCCATGACAACCTAATACCCACAGACCATCGATTCAGTAATTTTGGTTTTAAAGCCCCTCTCTCGAGCAAGCCAAAAACATGAAGTTAAGATTGTATTTGCAACTACAATCCCATTAAATTCAACCACAACTACTGAACGAAATAACTTTTAAACAGCAAATAAACTATCAATAAACAATACCCAGTAGTTGAAACAACCCATAATCACATAATCACACCCCAAGAATTGGGGTTTTAGCTAGACATAGTAAAAAGAGAGAAATCTATACCGAAAAGTGTTTCCATCAACTGGGTACGATTTATATTATCTTTACAAATGTCTAAGATGAAGAATCTTTAACACACACTTCAAATTTCTTAGAAAAGGAAATCTTGAAAGCTAAGGAAAAATGTCTCCAAAAACAGTTCTAAGTTCTAAAACTGAATAATAAACGTGATATTCTAAAATTTCCTACTAAAGTAAAAAATTCACACAAGTATTTATAGTTGTCAAAAAGTGTGCTGCGAAGGTCCAATCGGTGCAGTTAGTCAGGATCGCCGATCCAATCAGCGATCCGCCCTTTGGTCATTTGTATCACCATTTTGCTTTTGCCTTAAGCATCCTTGAAGTTCTGTAACTTTGGTTGAGAAGGCACGGCATCACGGAACTGTTTGGAGACTCGCCGACTACTCTCTTCTATCGTCGACTTGATTTTCTCCTTCAGGACTTGGCACATTGGAATATTAGGCGAGGTCAAGGCCATTCAATGACTTGCCCAATGGTTTAGGCGATCCTCAGGCCTTCTTTTCTTCAATCTTTCAGCTGCCTTTTTCCTTTTTGCTTATTTGTGTCCATACTTTGATCCTCAATCTAAATACCTGAAATTAAAGGATTTACATTAGTTATTGGCACAAAATATGCATTTGAGGACACTAAATCTATTAAAATAAATCCCTAAATGAGTCCAAATCGTGGACTCTTCAACACCCCCAACTTAAAATTTTGCTTGTCCTCAAGTAAAACTCAAGTTCATCAATTCAAAAAAGATGTCTCAAATAGTGCTTCACAAGACTCAATCATGACTGCACACAAAAAGACTCAACTTACTCATGCAAGGATCAATTGTGCACTCAAAGATTCAAGTTGTGACTCACCATTACCAAAGAATCTCAAGCTCACATTACTTGCTTCAAATGCAAGTTCAAACTGAACAAAGGTGATCAAATTCCCTCACACAAAGAATGATTCCATATTCACACACAATGATTCAACAATTTAAAGTTCCGGAATCAAATGCAATGCTCACACTCACAAAGATGAACACAATGTATGATTTTCACCCATAGGTTTGCCCTTATTTTCCAATCAACTTTTGTTTCAGCTCATTCAAGATAAAAAAAAAGGTATTTTCAAGGCTTGTAATAGGGCTGAGTGCAAAGGTATGGTCATCTAAGCACATAGGCTAAAATCCTCATGAAATGTCGTGTGAATAACACCTTCTTTCCTTTTCTTCATCATTTTCATTCAAGCACAAAAGTCACCTCTTATTCATCTTCCATGGATCGTTGGAAACCCCATTTTCTTTGTATTTTCATAACTTTATTCCACAACTTTGTCTTTCTTTTTCTTTTTCATTCTTTTCTTCTTTTTCTTTCTTTTTATATGGAGGGGTTCCATTTTTCTCTAAACATGGGCAAACGTGACTTCTTTGCATTTTCTTGATTTGTCTTTTATTTTCACCACACCCCCAACTTCGGCTTTTGGCCTAAGTTGGCTATTCAAACAGGCCACAAATCATAAAGATTATAGGTAATGGATCAAGAAAGGTTATGTTTTCATCAAGTTTCTTCTAAGAAAAGGGTAAGGCTCAAGGGTGCTGAAGTGGGGTTCACATACTCACAAGGTAGGCCACAAAAGAGGTATAATGTCAAATTGGTTCACACTCTTTAAAGTTGCCTAAGATCATCTCAAGAAATTGCCTCACTTAGTTAACCAGACTAATGGGGAAAATTCTAGGTGTTATCATACATGGTTCACGGTAAGCTCATCACACAAGGCATCAACGCCAATGTAAAAACAAGATTCTACACTATCGCTAGAGTGCAAAGCTCATCACATGAAACACAATCCGGTACTTGGCTAGTCACAACTAAATGCAAAGAGTTCACATATTGACTATGCAACTTCATTTGGCCTCATCGTAGCTGCACATTCATGTTTGTTCGATTATAAGCACTATTCAAGTCATCAGTATTGATCAAAACCGATACTGAAATTTGCAAAAGAACAACCACATTCAACATAACCAAGAGGTGGCAATTTTTTTTGGAAGGATCAAAAATCATTTACAATTATAAACACGGAGCTAGAAGCTCAAACCTTCCACAAAAAGTAGCGAATAACACATATTCAGCTCAAAACCCAAATATATAAGCAGAACATCAATATTCACAAAAAAATCACACAAAAGGTAGGCCTCACCCCACCACAAATAAAGACATTTGTCCTCAAATGCAAACAAAAATATCCAAAATCTAAAATAAAGTGAGACAGAGATGGAGGTAAAGAGGGGATCCTATTTACACAGTCGCTCTATCTGTCTGGGCATTAGTGCCCGGTGCATCAGTTTGGACTTGGGCATCAGTGCCCGGAGTCACCTCAGAAAAAATAGCAGTACCAGACCAAATAGGACCTGCCATAGAAGTCTCAAGTGATGTCTGGATCACCGACTGCATGATTGTCTCCTCAAGATCCATCAAGTCTCCATATATGCTATCCTCACGTATCTCTGAAGTCTCATGAGCTTCCAAATCATCTGCAGCCTCCAATAATTAAGTGAAGTCAGTAGACTTCAGATAGTCTATGTCCTTCCTCAAGCTTGCTACCATAGCTTTCAAAGTCGTAACCTCGGAGGTGTCCCCTGCCTACTCTCACAAGTCACGACTCTCATGGTGAGAGTGTCAATAGAAGTCTGAAGGCGGGTCAACACAGTTAAAATGGCAGCCTCAATCATCAAGGGGTCATCTCTCTCAAGTCTTGTAGCCCTCACGTCAGCTGAATGGGCCAGATGCCCTTTCTTCAGGATCATCGTCTAAGTAATCTTGGTCTACTGGGAGGAAGAGGATGTGTCTAGAGCATGTGAAGAAGAGGTAGGGGCAGAAGTACCTGAAGGCCCAGAGGCTGGAGTAGGCGAAGGTGCCTTAGCAGGTTTTGAGTTAACATCCACCTCTGGGGATGTGTCCACCAGAGCTGCCCTCTTCCTGTCAACTTACTCTCTAGTATATTCACCTCAATGCTCTGGATGTCAGTGTAGGAAGTTGGGGTAACCTCAAAATCTCTAGCATCATCTCGGGGTACCCCATCACGTCGGCATAACTCAGTGATCAGGATCAGGAATGGCAAGGAGGTATGCTTTTGCTTGGACCTCATGGACATCTCCTACTCAATAAGAAGTCCCAACTTGATCCTCCTCTAGGACATGATAGCTCCAAGGAAGGCTGCCTTAGCATGGCGTAGAATAGACTCGTTCTGGGATGGCATTATGGTGATGCTAATGAAACAAAACCAGAAATGAGCAGCAATACTCAAGTCCCTCTTCTCTATGGGAACTCCTACCTCTATCCACCTCGGGGTGGAGTCGGAAATCAGAGGAGCCAACCAGCCTTTCAAGTCATCTAGGGACTGAGCAACATGCAACCCTTCATAAGGATGTGAAGAGTGCAACGGTTTATCCAATACAGTGTTAATATACTCATTGCTGCATCCAACCTCCTTGCCCCTAACCATGACCGACTTCACTGGTCTGAACTCGCTCACCTTCTTCTTACTTTTAGGCACAAACTCCCCATAAGCTGTATAGAACTCCCGGACCCAGGAAGGAATGTAAGGGCCTCGGGACCTGGTGAACTGCTCAAACTCATGGTAGCGGAGGGTGTCCCTAAAATTGGAGTACTTGCCCTCCAGGCCCTCTATACATAACAGCTTCTCCTCAAGGATGGTTCGCAAACCATCACCTTTCAATCTGTTGAGAAGCCTCGGTAGAGGGACAACTAGTGGCAAAGAGCCACAGGAGGTGCCTGTGCTGGTATTGATTCTGCTGGTATGGGAACTAAAGGGTCCCTGGTTGAAGTAGGGTGAGATCTAGCTCTGATCTCGTTCTGTCGGGATCACAGAGGTTGCTCATCCTCAAGCTCAGATAAATCAGCCCGGGAGCCAGTGGTTACCCTGTTAGAAATGGGCCTCTTGCCCTTGCCTTTATCACTTGGTAGAGGCTCATGCCTTCCTTTCTTTGAAGGATTTGAACCCCCGTCATTTATTGTGATACTCTGTGCTCTTTTCTGGGTTGGCATGTCTATATTTGTTCGTACCATATTTGCAAAACATCGGGTAAAAGTTAGAAAATTTTCAATTTAACTCATTGAAAACAGTTGCAGATAAACTCGTTGATCCACTCGGCGAGTTGCCGAATCACTTTGGCGAGCCAGATCGGGCTCGCCGAAAGGATTGGCTTAAAATTCTTGGCAAGTCGGTGATGGAAGGGCCTTTCGGCGAATTGCCAACAACTTTCGGCGAGCAAGGGCTAGCCTGCCGAAAGGTACAGTGCAAAAAGGGCTCAGGGGTGCAGACAAAGGGCGATTAACAAGACTTTCGGCGAGTCACCAAGTGCCTTCGGCGACCTCAGGCTTCTCACCAAAAGTTACAGAATCAAACAACAGGTATAGAATGAAATTAAAGGCGAGATGGGGGACTTCGGTGAACCGCCGAGTGGTTCTGCGAGTTCGACCCAGCTCACGAAATGATCCAATGTGCCGACATTCAACCCAACTCCTCGAATTCAACCCCAGAACCCCCGAAAACAAAATCAAAGAATGCACTAGTTAAATTAAAGCAAGACCCATAACATCCATTTCCACGGGATACTCAGACTTCTCCTGGTTTTGCCAAATTTGGCCAATTGACGACCTTTACCCTTAAGACAGAAGTCACCCTTTCTATCATTGGGCAAATTACGTCATTTGGCACAAATACGGGCTACTCAAACTTCACCCAACCAAACCCAACGACATGCAAGCACAACCCCACAAAATTTAATTCATTTTAAGGCACAAAAACACGGGGATTCAACATTATAAATGCTACAAGTAAGATTTTCTAGTTAAAGCAGGAAATCAAGCATTCTAATCCTATCAGAGAGGCCTAGCACACTTCAACAAGATAATAATGTTGCAAATGAGTACAAATTCAATAAAAATAACTCGGGGTTCGGAAAACCAACCTTATATGCCGCTAAAAACAAGATTGAAATGCTAGGCGGCACAGTAATCCAACATCGAGCACAAATCAATGACTAAAATACTTAGAGAAATGTGAAAATAGAGACACTAAAGCGTGGGTGTGAGTTTGTAAAGGTCGAAAGTGAGGGAAAGTGAAAGAGTTTGAAAGTTTAAACATTTGGCCTTTTAAGAAACCGTCCAGTTCTCGCCCATTTGGTGACATTAGTCGTGCTCGCCGAACCACTCGGCGACACGCCGAGTGGTCACTAACCTTGCCAAGTTTTACAGGACCCCCAGTTGATATAAGGGTCCAGACGACGGTATAGATCGCGATCGCCGACCTGGTCGGTGACTCGCCAATAATTTCTTGGGTTCGCCGAGTTTTACAGACTCTAATGTAAACTTTTCTTGAGTCCAACGGTGGTCTGGGTCGGGGTCGCTGATCTATTCGGTGATCCACCGTCTGGACTTTTAGCTGTTCAACCACTTTCTACACTTTGACCTGCACATTCAACAAACCATTATTTCTAAACAAAAACAAAACGATAAAACCTTAGGTTGCCTCCCAAGAAGCGCCTTAGTTAACGTCGTGGCATGATGCAAGTCAACACTTAATCCTCATTATTGGGGTTGATCCTAGTGTCACTAGGTAACCCCTCTTGGTTATTTGGGTAAAGATGAGGCAATGAATAACCCATGAGGGTTTCAAGCAGCTGGATATATCTGGAATGAGAGCCAATCATCTGATTTAGTACTTCTACATTCTCATTTATCTCTTCCGGCACTCTATTATGCTCATTGACCTTTTGGAGAATGATTGAGAGCATTCCTTCGACACGTCTACCCTCATCGTCCTTAGGTCTTCTTCGCTCATGAGGAGGGATGTATTTATCCTTCCTTTTGCATTGGACTTCAATCTCTATTATCTTTTTGGTCAAATCATCTAGCTGAGTTATCAGTGTGGCCAACATGCAGTCCCTCGCTACTTCTTGGTTTGTCTCAGCCATGTGATCAAGCAGTTGGGCTGCTATCCCATAGGGTTGTTCTGCAATACCACCCGGGATAAGTTGATCAACCAACACCTTGTTCCCGAGACCAAGACTTCTGTAAAAACATTCCAGGAGGACTACATTAGGAATTTCATGAGTTGGGCATTGAACTAGCATTGCTTTAAATCTTAGGCACGACTCATGAATTCGTTCACCTTCCAATTGCTTGAAGGTCAGGATATTATCCCTGAACTTCATCACTTATATCGGGAGGTGATCCATTTGCTCACAATCACCAATTACACTCATTATTCCTGTTTTAACACACAAACAAGCAAAAAAAAACTAAAATTAAAGTAAGTATCACTATAACTAACAAGAACAAAATTCAACTTAACTAAAAAGTCTCAAGTAACACCACTCTGCGGCAGTGGCGCCATTTTGATTTCACGTATCAGGACACTTTATCCAATACTAAGTGCCAACAACCATGAGTAGTAATATAACCCAACTAGTGAGTTGGGGTTGAGTCCCAAGGGAGTGGTTCATAATTGAGAATCAATAGAAAAGCACAAACATGCTCAAGTCAATCATAGCTAAAAAATATTTACGAAGAAAAACATAATTCAAGTTTGGGGCGACACAAGTGTCAATTATCAAAGGGGGTTTTGTAATCAATTATCAACTAAGACAACAAATAATATGAAAATACGAATATGCAGGCGGGATTCTTGGGATGTGATAGGATTATGGGCCAAGGTAAACAATCGGGTAATTGCAATTAATTGTAAACCGCTGCAAATCAGTGAATAAGCTAGACTTTAGTGGGGGTAAACTTTCTCTCGAACAATTTACCTCGAATCAAATTGGTTTCTATCGAACACCAATAAGCCGCAATGAAACACAACCTTCACTTTAGTCCATTTACTCTCTTGAGCTGAATGTGTGGAAAAGGGTTTAGGGTTCACTCTCTCGAGCTGAACCCATGACAACCCAATACCCACAGACTATCGATTCAGTAATTTTGGTTTTAAAACCTCTCTCGAGCAAGCCAAAAACATGAAGTTAAGATTGTATTTGCAACTACAATCCCATTAAATTCAACCACAGCTACTGAACGAAATCACTTTTAACAGCAAATAAAATATCAATTAACAATACACAACAGTTAAATCAACCCATAATCACATAATCACACCCCAAGAATTGAGGTTTTAGCTAGACATAGTAAAAAGTAGAAATCGATACCGAAAACTGTTTCCATCAACTTGGAACGATTAAAATTGTCTTTACAAATGTCTAAGATGAATAATCTTCAACACCCACTTCCAATTTCTTAGAAATGGAAATCTTCAAATCTTCAAGGCTAAGGAAAAATGTCTCCAAAAACAGTTCTAAGTTCTAAAACTGAATAATAAACTTGATATTCTAGAATTGCCTACTAAACTAAAAATTCAAACAAGTATTTATAGTTGTCAAAAAGTGTGATGCGGAGGTCCAATCGGTGCAGTTAGTCGGGATCGCCCATCCAATCGGCGATCTGCCCTTTGGTCATTTGTATCGCCGTTTTGTTTTTGCCTTCAGCATCCTTGAACTTCTGTAACTTTGGGCGATAAGGCACTGCATCGCGGAACTGATCAGCGACTCGCCGACTACTCTCTTCTATTGCCGACTAGATTTTATCCTTCAAGACTTGGCACACTGGAACATTAGGCGAGGTCAAGGCCATTCGGCGACTCGCCCAATGGTTTGGGCGATCCTCGGGCCTTCTTTTTTTCGTTCTTTCAGCTGCCTTGTTCCTTTTTGCTTATTTGTGTCCATGCTTTGTTCCTCAATCTAAATACTTGAAATTCAAGGATTTACATCAGTTATTGAAACAAAATATGCATTTGAGGACACTAAATCTATTAAAATAAATCCCTAAATGAGTTAAAATTGTGGACTTATCATCTCCTTTCCAAATTATTTCTCTCTCTATAATTCTTGAAGAAGAAGGGTCCAAGCTAGGGTTTTCAAGTCAAGTCTTAATTTCTCCATTGAAAATAAGCAATTGGCCTTGAGGTATGATATTTTTCATCCATGGATTCGTTCCATTCATGGAGTTCCCAAATACTCCTATTTCCAAAGTTAGAATTCCCCAATTGAGTTAGAGTTTTCTTCTATGTAATGGGTTCTCCTAAATGGTTGAATTATGATCTCTCATGCATTAATTGATGAAGTACTTCGGTTTTGATGATGACCCCCATGAACCCATGTAAAAATCATGTTTTCCAATTATGATGAGACAATGAGGGTTTTTGATTATGAAAGAAGATTCTTATGAAATCAAGCAAGAATTGATAGAATTTTTTGATTCTTATGATGAATGTCTACGAGACCATATCTAACCCATGATTTCTAGATGTTGATGTATGAAAATGGGTTTGGAACTAAGAAAGGTGAATTATGAAAGTCGGCGTATTCTTATGAGAATTATATATATGATTTAAGGATGCTTCGAGAGTGAACTATCAATGATGTTGTTGTTGTGTTGTTGAAAGGATTTTCTCATATACATATCTATGCATGATTGTGAAAAGTATCCTCACATAATAAGTGTTCCTAAGGTTGAAAAGCTATTCTCACCTAAAATGAACCAATGATTAAGGAAATATGTTAATGTTGAGGCAAGAGGCGATTACCCAATGTCTCCATTGAATGACAAGAAGCGATTACCTGATATGCTCAAATTACACCTCCCTAAAGAAGTATAAGCGATCATTGTCAAATAAATAACCCCACTTGTAGGTTGGGGTCAATCCTACGAGGAATATGGTTTAGACTTAAACTTAACTTACGATTGTATTCGTTTAGTCAACTTATTTCCGAGACAAGTAAAGGGGGGGGGGGGATTGTGTAACAAATAACTAATTGTAGTTTAGAAAACAAGTGAGGAAGATTCGAACTTTGATTGTTATCAATGAGAGAGAGAGAAACTAGGGTGTATGTGTTCCCCATAAGCTCATAATGTGGTAATCCTAGTAATAGTAATCATTTCCTCATGTATCACATGCAAAGTGGTAAGTTATGTATCCCTAAGTGCTTGGTCCACCAAATAGAGAATTTCACCCCGCACCTTGGTCCAGCTACGTGTGTATAATTTACTAACCCTAACCTTTACTTCATATTAGACATCACATCAATGTATGGCTTAGCTTTCACCCTCGCACCAATTGACATTAGACTATTAGATAGTATCACACTAAATCTATGTTGATAATTCTTTTCTTATTAACTACCTCCCTTGTCCGGCAAGTAGCAACAAAGTGAGTTCTAACGTTGGCCACCGTTAAAAAGACTTCTAAATGAAAGAATTATCAATGCATGTAACAACACTATTCAAGAATTTCTTAGTTACTATTCATACTTTGTTAATTGCTCATGGTTCCCACAACCCTAGTTGTGGATTTAGTTACCCATGCTAGCAAGAACACAATTCATATTTTTAGAAGAAGAATTCATGAACTTATGTAATGAGTAGAAGAAACCCATAATCTTCAATTGAAATTCAAAGCAAGAATCTTTATAAACCCAAATTAGGAAATCAAATTGCCAATGTTTGCAAGTCAATTCCCAAGAAAAATGCCAAGAAATAAAAGTTAACAATAATGTCTAATCCCCAAATATGAGGTTTACATACCCTATTTACAGAAAAACTTGTCATAAATAAAAAGGAAACGAAATAAGGAAATAAATTGCTAGACACGGCTTCAATCGACGAGACTGACCTACGGACCGTGAATCGACCTACGGTTCGTAGGTCCCTTCCGTAGCTCAAGACTTAGACTTTTTCTCACAAGCTGGAACCTTCAAGTTTCAGACGCAAACGATGGACACCTGCAGTATGGACGGTAAGTTGACCTACGGTCTGTGGGTCTTCTTCCATTGCTCCACACATAGAGCTTTTCCTCAAGTACTGGAACTCAAAATCTGTTATACAAACGACGGAGGTGCATGACGGCCCATGGGTCGACCTACGCTCCGTCAATGGCTTCCGTAGTTCCAAACTTGGTCAAGACTTCCCTGAGGCTCCATCTACGCCACCTACCTACGGAGCGTGATTAGACCTACGGTCCGTAGGTCACTTCCGTAGGTGGCTCCTTCTGTAGATTTTCAGTTGTCATCTTTCTCAACCTTGTCCAAGCCTATTTCCTGCAAATATAACAAAAAAATAGTAATTCTAATACAAAATTGCCCTAGATACACACAACTCTTAAGTGAAATGTATTAAAAATACCGTAAACTCACGGTATATCAACACCCTCAACTTAAATTCGTTGTTTATCCTCAAGCGATGCACTAAACTCTAAACGACACTTGTGTAGAAGCAGACGTACAAACTCAAGCAATCACATGGCTATTTCAATCCATCCCACTCTATCAGTGCAAATCTTTTCTCTCAGACTCAACAAGCTAACTCATGCGGATCAAGATATGACAAAGATCGACCAACAAACACCACAACATAAACTTTTTCACAATCACCAAGGTACCAACTTTTCGACAATGTCACTAATGCCCTCACTTCAAGCGAAATCCTTTTCACACAGAAGAGATGAATTTTAGAGTTTTAGGATTCATTCAACACTCACGCTCAGAAGTGAATTCAAGTACAATTAGTGCTCAATACCATAGGCTTGCCCTTATTTTCACTGCTTAGACTCTCCAAACTAGTTGCTAGGATCACTATAGGACTTTCTTAGCTTGCAACGTAGGCTCGGTGTCAGTTGTGGTACATTTGGGTACTTTTTAGTAACTTTTTGCCCTCCTTGACATTACATTGGCTATTGACCTCTTCCTTAACCCTTTTTTGGTACCTTTTCATACCACATTCTTTCCCTTAACTCTTTTAAACATGGATGCTACTTTTGACTTTGTGACACTTAATATTTTTTCTTCTTTTTCTTTCACTTTATTTTCATTATTCTTTTCACACTTTCACTTATCACATTTTTGCCTTTTTCGCACGAAGTCACATCCTCTTTCTTTCTTTTTCTCTTTTCAACACTAAACTCTTTTCATACCCTTTTTTTTATTTGGTTTCCTCTTCATAGCCACCCTCAACTTATGCATTTTGCATTAGTTGAGGTGCACATTGTCCGATGTCGGACCAGGTCCAAGATCAAGGTCACTTTTGGCTTAGCCACTCTCAACTTAGGCTTTTGGCTTAAATCAAGGTGCACATGTCCAAGGAGGGACCGGGGCCAAGACAATATTTTAAGGGAAGGTGAATCAAAAGAAATGGTCTATTTAAGGATAAAATATTTGGATAAAAAAGGAATACTGCTTGCATTTGGTTAGATCTTTTTAGGCTTAAGTGGACTAATTTGAACAATGGCCTATGATCACTTCCAAACTTCTAGCCTAGATTATCCTAGCAGGACAAATAAGGCAAGTTCTAGATTGGCACAACTGTCTGAACAATTCAAGTTTTCTCGCTCACTCTTGGCACATTGTTTCATTATCAGATTATCCAGTTTAAGTTTTAACTTAAGTCATGAGTTTAAATTGGTTCTTATCATGTCATATTGAGATCCTACACATTCAACTCATCAAGACTACAGATCTAGCACAATGCAACAATTTTGGACAGGGATCACTTTTCTCATGCTTTTCATGCCATCATGCTTTCATTTTTCACTTAGCTCCTACACATACATTCCTAACAGTCTCTTGGGGGAAAAGAACACAGGCAAGAAAACTCCAAGAGAGGATTATGAGTTGGATTACTCACACTTCACCCTATCACTCACAATCCATTTACCCTACCCCCAACAAAATAGAGTGCAATTGTCCCAATGCACAAAAAGTAAAGAATAAAGGCCCGGGTGCAGCAAACTTGTGGCGCATAGCGCCGAAGACCTATCAACAAGCCGGTGGGTCCAATTTCTCGGAGCCCGCTAGATCAACAATCGGGTCACCCTTAGTAGTTCCCGCATCAACAATCTCAGCACCCTCAGTAGTGCTAACATCTACCCTCACCGCACCATCAGTGGTGCTCACACTACTAGAGGCACCAACACTAATCTCTCTAATCCTTTGCTGTCGCAACTCCTCATCAATGATAGATGCCCTCCGAGCCACCTCAGTCTCTTGGCGCTCCCTCTTGCTAACTCTCCTAGCCTCAGTATCATCAGAAGCCCGATTGAAGCGGGGGCGATTCCCAGCATGACGGGAAGAAGTAGGAAGTGGCATCTCATCCTCGAATAGAGCATCGAACACCGTATTATCAACTGATGCCATGGGGGATGACTCAGGCTCAGTCTCTAGTGGAGCTAGGAGAGTGTTAAGATCAGTACGGAGACTATCAAACTCCGTCTGGAAAGCAGAGATATCTGTGGTGGGGGCTGGTCGCTCTAAGACACGCAACTCAAAAGAATCAAGGGGCTCGTGCACGGTCTGAACCTTTCGGTCCATCATCTGCTCCATCCGCTGGTCTACCCTAGTTGCAGACTCCTCAATCTCCCACTACATCCACGGCCTCATTAGCTGAAGCAGGGTAGCCATCTGAGCCTCTAACTTCTGGACTCGAGCTAAAGGCAAGACAACAGACCCTGAAGAGGGGGTGGCTCTGGAGAAGCTAGGGGCCTGACTAGCGGATGGAGAATGGGAAGGTGGGGCATACTCAATAGGGGCTGGAGGGGCAGGATCCTCACACTGCATCTGCTCCACATTTGCTACCAAGTCTGCTCCCAAATGAGGCATCTCAACCTCCGGCTCTCTTTGTGGTGCCGCAACATTGGCCTCATCTCGAATTAGGCCTATATCCAGGGTTTTGGTCGCGTGGATCAATTTATCACAATGCCAAACCGGCACTCTAACATCCCTGCACAATTGAAAAATGAGTCATGGGAAGGGGTAAGTGGTGGTGGCCTTGAAGGCCCTCTCATGTATCTCTGCAATAATCATGCGGGCAAAATCCATCTCGAACCCAGTAACTAGGGCTGCCACCATGACTGTGCAGTCCCACGTAAGAACATTATCTGCCTGCGTATGATACACCCTATTTTGCACCAATAGTCAGAAGAATTTGGCCACAAAAATGAAAGTTGTCTTCTTGATACCTCCACTCGGGTTGCTGACCAACTAGACGCGTTCTCTATCTGTAGCGAGGTGACGGGACAACCAGTGCAATAAAGCCTCCCTCTTATCTGTATTCCTCTGGAATGCCCTGCTCCTCATGATGTCCCATAGATAATCAAACTCGGTCGTGTTTATTGCTAGAGTATTGCCCGGGCCGTAGAGGAATCTGCGGATACTTGCCTCTAATATATCAACTGAGAACCCACTAACTAGAGTATCTTTGAGTGGGGCCTAGGCGGTGGGCTTGGCCCGTCTGTAATGGAACCTCGAAGGGTGGCTGCGTAGGAAACATAGAACTCCCTCACAATCTCCTCGCTATATGACCTTGGGCTACAGGCCATCCACTCGCACCTGTGTCTCTTGAAAAGCTCATAAATGGCGGGCGAGGTGTGCAAGCTGCCTGTGAGAACCTGGTGCTCATCAGAGACTAAACGAGCCATCTTCTCCTTCTCAGTTATCCCCCCGGCATCCCTGTAAATCTGCCACTGACCACTTACACACCACCGGTTTGGATCCTCAGCAACTGTAGCGGGCTCGGTGTATAGTGGCACTAGAATGTCCCCTGCACTAGTAGCCTCATCAGACAAGGCAGTCCTACCATGTGAAATAGAGCCAGATGTGGAGGCGGACTTAGAGCCGGAAGCAAAGGCGCACTCAGAGCCGGAAGCAGAATCAACCGGTGAACCGATCGGTGTATCCTCATCATCAGACTGGGAGGCAGTGACCACGTCGGAATCACCTGCCAAGATTGATTCTGGGTAGTACGAGGTGTAGTTGGGCATGTCCTCGTAGTAGGTGGGACATAGGTGAGATCCTTCTCTGCATCAGTATCTTCATCAATTAGCCGCAATGTTGGTGCCACCGACTTTGACTTGCCCTTTGGTATGTATGTCGGAGCTTTGTTGGGATCTATGCTACCTGTGGAGGCCTAGTTAGTACCAAAGTATACTAATGACACACTCAAAAAAAATTTAGAACAAAGAACGAACCAAAACAAAATCTGACAGTAGCTTCAGTGGCCACCTACTGTGCGTACCTACGATCTGTGGGTCCCCTCCGTAGGTCAGAGGTCCCAAAAAGTTGGGCTCTGATGGGAACCACGAATGTGCAGAACGGTCTGTAGGTTGACCTACGGACCGTAGTCCACCTCCGTGGTTCTACACTTAGTGGATTCTTCATGTGCAACAGACCCACGGACCTGATCTACAAGTTGGTAGGGGGACATACCTATGGGAGTCTTGAATGCGGTGTGATAGGCCCATAGAGCATCATCAAGCCTCCTAGACCAATCAGTTCTATTAACATTCATAGACTTAGCAAGGATTTGCTTGATTTATCAGTTGGACACTTCAACTTGCCCACTAGACTACGGATGGTACGGAGTGGCAACATTGTTGTGGACGTCATATATCTCAAGCAACACTTTAAACAACTTAATACAGAAGTGGGAACCTCAATCGCTGATAATCTCCCTAGGTGTACCAAATCTGGAGAAAATATTCTTTTTCAGGAATGCGGTGACACTTTTATTTTCATTGTTTGAAAGCGCAATTGCTTCCACCCATTTTGACACATAATCAACCGCAACAAGAATATACTTCATCCCATGTGAGCTCGCAAATAGACCCATAAAATCAATGCCCCATACATCAAACAACTCAATCACAAATATTGGATTCATATGAAGCTCTTGCCTCTTTGAAATTCCTCCTTCTCTTTGGCAACGGTCACAAGGCTTGGTGAAATCATGAGCATCTTGGTGATGGTAGGCAAGTAATACCCATACAGCAAGATTTTATGCACAGTTTGAATACCACTATGATGCCCACCAACAGGCGATAAATGGCACGCCTCTAGTATACTTATCATCTCACCCTTAGGCACACAGTGATGAATAATCCCATCAGCACAAATACGGAACAAATAAGGCTCATCCTAAAAGAACTTCTTCACATTATGCATAAACTTTTTCCTTTGGTGAAAAGACAAATCCGATGGAACCAAATCACTTGCCAAGTAGTTAGCAAAGTATGCGAACCAAGGAATCAAATCATGTGATGCAGCCAATACCTGTTTGTCTGGAAAAGCATCATCAATCTCAGCCCCATCTCCTAGCTTAAGCATAGCCTCTTCCTCTAATCTGGACAAATGATCGGCCACTTGGTTTTCTGTCCCCTTTCTCTCTTTCACCTCAAAATCAAACTCATGCAGCAACGACATCTATCTGATCAATCTCGGTTTTGAATCCTTCTTAGCCATCAAATACCTCAATGCAGAATGGTCAGTATGCACTATGACCTTAGTACCAAGCAAGTAGGATCAAAATTTCTCGAATGCGAAAACCACATGAAGGAGTTCCTGTTCAGTCACTATATAGTTCTTTTGAGCCAAATTTAGAGCTTTGTTGGCATAGTAAATAGGATGAAGAATCTTCTCTCACCTGTGTCTCTAAACCACATCAATCGCCACTCCCCTCGCATCACACATTACCTCAAATGGTTCCCCAATCCGGTGAAATAATGATAGGTGCGGAAACTAGCTTCAACTCTCCAAATTCTCTTAGACAAGCATCATTAAAATAAAACTTACACTCATTTTCGAGCAATTTGCACAATGGGTGTGCAATCTTGGATAAATCCTTAACGAACCTCATATAGAAGCATGCATGCCCAAGAAAACTTGTAACACCTTTAACAGAGATAGGTGGTGGAAGCTTTTCTATTACCTAGACTTTTTCTCTATCAACCTCAATACCCTTCTCAGAAATCCGATGTACCAGAACTATTCCTTCTTTCACCATGAAGTGGCACTTTTCCCAATTGAGCACAAGATTGCACTCTTCACCCTGTTTAAGCACCTCGGGCAAATAATCCAAGCAACCATCAAATGAGTCACCTACCACAGAGAAATCATCCATAAATACCTCAATAGTGTCCTCCACCATATCAAAATATATCGACATCATACAACGCTGTAAGGCCACTGGAGCATTACACAACCCAAATAACTTACGTTTGAAGGCGAAAATCCCATAATGGC
Organism: Solanum tacnaense; assembly: GCA_029582525.1. NCBI lineage: Eukaryota > Viridiplantae > Streptophyta > Magnoliopsida > Solanales > Solanaceae > Solanum > Solanum tacnaense. The sequence goes on from JAJOOD010001569.1 coordinate 23,134, forward strand.
AAGTGAATGTGGTCTTATATTGGTCTTCTGGAGCTATAGAGATCTGATTGTAGGCCGAATAACCAAGAAGAAAGCAATACCAAACCTTACCAGAAAGGAGGTCCAATATATGATCCATGAACAACATAGGGAAGTGGTCCTTTTCATTTAATTTTCGGTAGTCCATGCAAACTCTCCATCCAATCACGGGCCGCATCGGAACAAGCTCGTTTCTAGAATTAGGTACCATAGTTGTAACAACCTTAAAAATGAATGAGTTAAACTAAAGCCTAACGTCTGTGTGTTAGAGTTTTGTGTGAGGTTTGATGGTGTTTTGTGTTGTCCCGAGCCATGGTTGAGGTGTTTAGGGGTTAAACATCAAGGTATGACTCCCAAAGGACCACCCTAAGGTTCCTTGAGGAGGACCCTAAGTCTAAACCCAAGACCCTAAGGAAACCATGAGGCTGCCCAAAATGGGGTGACCTACGGAAGGGGTCCATGCCCCGTAGGTCCATCCAAGCCCCGTGGATGGCCTCCGTAGGTCATGGCCCCTAAATTCACATCTCTGACCCAGACCACGGACCAGCAACATGGTCCATGAATAAACTCACAGTCCATGAGTCTAGGTCTTGTGAATGGCACCTGTGTGCTGTCAAAGACACGACCAAGACAAAGATGGTTTGGTAAATGCCTCCCTTGGCTAGTTAAGTGTTTGGACGGCTATTTTGGGTTTATTAACATATTTTAAGAGTATTAAAAGTCTTAAACTTTATTTTGCATTCTATTATTTCGAAACCCCAAATCAAAACCCTTCCCTCCAAAAAGTCTTCTCTCTAGAAACTCCATTGGAGATCAAGGTCAAGATCACGCTAGGGTTGGGGATTTCAAGGTGTTTCTTCTTCAATTTTCGTGGGGAATAAATAGCAAGGTATGGGAGTCTTGATCCTTGTCTAACTTTTCATTCAAGGAGCCAATTCAAAGGTAAATGCCTCCCTTGGCTAGTTAAGTGTTTGGACGGTTATTTTGGGTTTATTAATGTTTAATTGATGATTTATGATGAAAATACACTATGAACCCATGATTTCTCTCAATTCCTAAATTGTGCTTTATGAAGAGGGTTTGATGATTATGATAGCTTGTGAATGGAACTTGTCTAAAGTGCTTTGGGTTATTTAATTATATAATCATCTATGCCTAATTATGGTGAATTTTTGGTGAATTGAGGATTTGTGATCATAGCCTTGAAAGGGCAAGTTTGACCTAATTGCTTGTTGAAGTGGAATTGTGCTAGAGATGTTGATCCACTTGAAAGGTCGAGGTGTTTACTTACTATGTATAATCTGAAGGATATGCATGTGATTTCAATGATAGAATGACGATCATGTATAGAATGTAAGTGTGTTGTTGTTGATAGTATATTCTCAATTGACACTCATGAATGATAATGAAAGAAATGTGAATGTTGAATCTTGAATTGGTAGGCTAAGGTATCCTTTTATTATATTGAAGAATGCAATCATGAATGAAGTATCTTGCATTGGTAGTCTAAGGCACCCTCTTCTTGAATGAATGAAAGTATTGTTGAATCTTGAGTTGGTAGGCTTAGGTATCCTCTCGTGTGTAATGAATACATCTTGACCTGAGGAATATGAATCGATAGGCCGATGGCATTCCCTTCATAAGTGAATGATGAAGTATTCTAGGCTATGACATGAATCGGTAGACCTAGTGTAGGTAGCCCTTTTATGTGTGAAATGATGACCTTGTATCGGTAGACCCAACATTTATGGCACCCTTCTTGGAAAGTCTATGAGCTATCCTTAATGTACCTTGAATCGGTAGACTTAGTGATGGTGGACTTTTCTTGTGTAATGTACTTTGGGTCAGTAGACCTAGTGTTCGTAGCCCTCTCAAGTACAATGATGTTAATGGGAATGAACTACTCTATAGGAATGGAGGCTAAGCACCGAGTGGATATGGCAAGATGGAAACTCTCCCAATGTTAGGCTAAGGTTCCAATGAACATCTTCCTATCCCATAACTATGTGCCCACATAGGATATATATTTGACAATGGTGTCTACCAAAGCTAAGATATTACCTAGTTCTACCTTAGGCAAGTAGAACACCTTTCTTCGGTGTGGGGTCATATGAGACCGGATTCCATGACTTAGCTGTCATGGTCTATGTCAATTAAACGCCTATTCCCATCATGTGAGATGTACATTATAGTTTCTTGAGGAGTTCTATGAAGTATGGGTAGTAGTATGAGATGCTATCCATACATGGCACGAGTAGGCTTCAAGAGGGCAATAGTGAGTTCTCTAAATCTTAATGACTAAATGTATGAATGTCCTCTAAATACATGAATGTGTCCTAAATAAACCTAATGATGAATGCTGGCTTAAATGCTTAAATGTAAAGATGCATGCTATACTTGGATTGTATTTTGGGTTACTTCCTTGTCATGACTTTTGAGTGTGAATGTGCCTTGTCTAGGGTGACTTCAGAGGAGTACTTAGTGTGAGTAGTATTATGGGATGCTACTTGTACATTACACAAGTATGACTTAGAGTTGTCTTAGGTTTGGTCTTAATGTGATGATGTGACTCCTGTAATTTTTATGTCTCTTATATGCTTTAATGTGTAAAGTTGTAAAGGATGAATGGTGAGTACACTTTTGGTGACCTAAAGGTGGTGCCTTAGTGTGGGTAGTGGTATAGGACGCTACCCATACATTTCACAAGGTATAGCTTGAGGATTACTTGAGGTGCATGCTTAAGGTGAAAGGTAAAGGTTCATGTGTGGATTATGTTTTAAAGTGATAATGTGACTTGCATGTTGGTTGTGACTTATATTATGCCTCTTTTATCAATGTTCATGAAGATTTACTAAAATGGCATATATTATGATTTTCAAACAAAGATGTTCGTTTTAAGCATGTTTTTGCATGGCTATCATACTTAGTACTTTATGTGCTAACCCATATTTTTTTTACCTTTATGAAGTGTAGGGATTGGCACTCAATTTGATCCTTAGTCAAGTTTGGAATAGTGTTCTCCAAGACATTGTGGGTATGTCCTCATAGATCGAGGACAAGGACTTTTATTGTTTCTAGTTCTTTCTTGTTTTCAGACTATTGTTAGGACTTCGATTGTAAAGGCCGTGACCCTATCCCGTTTAAAGTTTTGTCTAAGATGGCCATGTTAGACTTTAGTATTTCGCTGCTTTATAAATGAATGTCTTTAGATTGTATGGTTATTGAATAAAAAGTTTTAATTCCGTAATATTTCTATTACCTATGCGATGAATGAATGCTATGAGGCTTGTATAAGACCCCTTCGGGGTCGAGTACGCCATGTTATGACTAGGGGGTGCTCTCATGTTGTGAAAAACATGGTATTAAAGCACAAGGTTTTCGGAATGGTTTTTAGGGTTGATGTCTCACAAGCCATGTCTAGTAGAGTCTTGTTCATTGGTGTGAGTCGCGACACATCTATGAGCGAGAGGCTATAGGATGATAGAAAGTCACACTTCTTTCATATTCTTGAAGTCGTGCCTTAGAGTTTAGTTCTATAAGTGTCATTTTCCTAATCCTTCTCTTGTGTTTACATTATATTAATACAAGGGCTAACCCACGAAAGATGGAAGAGGTTGTTGTGAATGAGATAGTTCCTCCCCAAGGTCTTCTAGGTGACCAAGTGCCTCAAGAGATTCAAGTTTCGGTGGGTCCCCGGACATGACCAATGAAGAGATTAGGACGGTTTTTCTAACATTAGCCCAAGCCGTGATGGCTCAAGTTAACCAAGATGTGGGGCCTAGGGTGAATGCGAATGAGGGTGCCATGGCCTCAAGATTGAGAGACTTTGTGAGGATGAATCCTCCTATTTTTCTTGGCTCTAGAGTGGGAGAGGATCCCTAAGAATTCTTGGATGAAGTTTATAAAATAGTCAATGCTTTGGGGGTATCCTCTAGGGAGAAAGTGGAGTTGGCTTCCTATCAATTGAAAGAGGCTGCCCAAATGTGGTTCACTCAATGGAAAGCCAATAGGCCGGTTGAAGTGGGTCCTATAGAATGAGAGGAGTTTAAGGGAGATTTCCTTATTAAGTACTTTCCCCGTGAGAATAGGGAGGTTAAGGTGGAGGAGTTTATAAACCTTAGGCAAGGTAACATGAGTGTAGAGGAGTATTCCTTGAAGTTTACCTTATTGTCTAAGTATGCCGTATCCTTGGTGTCTAACCCTAGAGATGAGATGAGTAAGTTTGTGATCGGTGTATCCGACCTAGTCAAGGAAGAGTGCCATACGGCAATGCTCCATGATGATATGAATATTTCTAGGCTCATGGTGTATCCTCAATCTATTGAGGAGTCCAAACTTAAGAGGATGAGTAGGGATTTGAAGAGGGGTAGATCCGATGAGCAAGGTCAACCTAGGTTCAAGAAGACAGCTCCAAACCTAGATTCTTCAAGTGCTCCTAAGGTTAATGAGGAGAAAGGTGGTGGACCTCTATTTTCTAAACCTCTTTGTACCACTTGTGGAAAGAGACATCATGGGAAGTGCCTAGCTGGTACTAGTGGGTGCTATGGTTATGGAAAGCATGATCATCAAGTGAGAAATTTTCCTACTCTTTCGACTAGAGGACAGGAGGTCAAATAAGCTTCTTATGTTGGCCTAGAACCTAATGCTCTAAAGAAGAACCGTTTCTATGAACTTCAAGCCAAAAAGGGCAAATGAGCTAATCCGGATGAAGGTACCGATAAGTTATAGTTCCTTTATGTTGTGATGAGGTTCCTATGTTGTTTTCATGTTAGCCTTAGTTGGGTTTTCTCCTAAGTGGGGGATAGTATGTTGAATAGTAAGGTTGTTGAGAGTGTTGGTATCTTTATCTCTTTCCTTCTATTCCTTTTCAAGCTTGAGACCAAGAGTTCCTCGTATCTTGTTTCTTGTTGTGGAGTCATGTGTGATATTATGTTTCCATGGTCTCCTTATGTTATGCATCTTCTAGTTGAATTCTTGTTATATGAGATAATGAGTTTTCAAATTGTGTTCCTCATGTTAATATGCATCTATGATGAGTTGCCTAACTATTTCATGAGTTGACTTGTTGAACATGCCTAAATGTGTTTTTATGAAGAAGTTGCATAATGTGCCTAAAGATATGTGATGAGCATGATGTGGCTTGGAGAAGGAAGTTCCTCCAATAAAATGAGAAATGTGAAGTTTTGATGCATAGTGAGTTGTAGATGTAGTTTCTACCTTCTTGTTGTGTTTTGAGCTTATTGATGTGGAGTGGATGTTTCCTCCTATGTTTATGCATTTATATTGATGTTTCTTGCTTGATGGGAAGCTAGTCTTGAGCCGTTAACCCCTTAATGTGTTTAAAGTGTCATTCGAGGACGAATGTTCCTAAGTGGGGGATAATGTAACGACCCTAAAAACGAATAAGTTAAACTAGAGCCTAACGTGTATGTGTTAGAGTTTTGTGTGAGGTTTGATGGTGCTTTGTGTTGTTCTGAGCCATGGTTGAGGTGTTTAGGGATTAAACGTCAAGGTGTGACTCCCCAAGGACCACCCTAAGGGTCCTTGAGGAGGACCCTAAGTCTAAACCCCAAAACCCCAAGGAAACCATGTGGATGCCCAAAATGGGGTGACCTACGGAAGGGGTCCATGCCCCGTAGGTCCATCCACGCCCTGTGGATGGCCTCCGTAGGTCATGGCCCCTAAATGCACCTCTCTAACCCAGACCATAGACCAATAGTACAGTCCGTGAATGGACTCACAGTCCGTAAGTCTAGGTCTCATGAATTGCACTTGTGTGCTGTCAAAGACACGGCCAAGCCAAGGGTGGTTTGGTAAATTCCTCCCTTGGCTAGTTAAGAGTTTGGATGGTTATTTTGGGTTTATTAACATATTTTAAGAGTATTAAAAGTGTTAAACTCTATTTTACATTCTATTATTTCAAAACCGCAAATCAAAACCATTCCCTCCCAAAAAGTCTTCTCTCTAGAAACTCCATTAGAGATCAAGGTCAAGATCAAGCTAGGGTTTGGGGATTTCAAGGTGTTTCTTCTTCAATTTTCATGAGGAATCAATAACAAGGTATGGTAGTCTTGATCCTTGTCTAATTTTCATTCAAGGAGCCAATTCAAAGGTGATTTCAAAGCATGAAAAATCTAGGGTTTTACTCAATCTCATTGGTTCTTTCATCAAACATTTTCAAATGGTTTCTAATGACAAATTATGATTGTATTAATGTTTAATTGATGATTTATGATGAAAATACTCTATGAACCCATGATTTCTCTAAATTCCTAAATTGTGCTTTATGAAGTGGGTTTGATGATTATAATAGCGTGTGAATGGAACTTGTCTAAAGTTCTTTGGGTTATTGAATTGTATCATCATCTATGCCTAATTATGGTGAATTGTTGGTGAATTGAGGATTTGTGATCATAGCCTTGAAAGGGCAAATTTGACCTAATTGCTTGTTGAAGTGGAATTGTGCTAGATATGTTGATCCACTTGAAAGGTGGAGGTGTTTACTTACTATGTATAATGTGAAGGATATGCATGTGATTTCAATGATAGAATGATGATCATGTAGTCTTCTCTCTAGAAACTCCATTGGAGATCAAGCTAGGGTTGGGGATTTCAAGGTGTTTCTTCTTCAATTTTCATGGGGAATCAATAGCAAGGTATGGTAGTCTTGATCTTTGTCTAAATTTTCATTCAAGGAGTCAATTCAAAGGTAATTTCAAAGCATGAAAAATCTAGGTGTTTACTCAATCTCATGGGTTCTTTCATCAAACGTTTTCAAATGGTTTCTAATGACAAATTATGATTGTATTAATGTTTAATTGATGATTTATGATGAAAAATATTCGATTAACCCATGATTTATCTCAATTCCTAAATTGTGCTTTATGAAGTGGGTTTGATGATTATAATAGCTTGTGAATGGAACTTGTCTAAAGTGATTTGGGTTATTGAATTGTATCATCATCTATACCTAATTATGGTGAATTTTTGGTTAATTGAGGATTTGTGATCATAGCCTTGAAAGGGCAAGTTTGACCTAATTGCTTGTTGAAGTGGAATTTTGCTAGAGATGTTGATCCACTTGAAAGGTGGAGGTGTTTACTTACTATGTATAATCTGAAGGATATGCATGTGATTTCAATAATAGAATGATGATCATAAATAGAATGTAAGTGTGTTGTTGTTGATAGTATATTCTCAATCGACACTAATGAATGATAATGAAAGTAATGTGAATGTTGAATCTTGAATTGTTAGGCTAAGGCATCCTTTTCTTATATTGATGAATGTGATCATGAATGAAGTATCTTGAATTTTTAGGCTTAGGCACCCTCTTCTTGAATGAATGAAAGTATTGTTGAATCTTAAGGTGGTAGGCTTAGGCATCCTCTCTTGTGTAATGACTGTGTCTTGACTTGAGGAATATGAATCGATAGGACAATGGGCATTCCATTCATAAGGGAATGATAAGGTATTATAGGCTATGACATGAACCGGTAGACCTAGTGTAGGTAGCCCTTTTATGTCTGAAATGAAGACCTTGTATCGGTAGACCCAACGTTGGGCTTCTCTTGTTGGTTAACGCCTATTCCCATCATGTGAGATGTGCATTATAGTTTCTTGAGGAGTTCTATGAAGTGTAGATAGTAGTATGGGATGCTATCCATAATGGCACGAGTAGGCTTTAAGAGGGCTATAGTGAGTTCTATAAGTCTTAATGACTAGATGTATGAAAGTCCTCTAAATGCATGAATGTGTCCTAAATGAACCTAATGAAGAATGTTGGCTTAAATGCTTAAATATAAAGATGCATGCTATACTTGGATTGTAATATGAGTTACTTCCTTTTCATGACTTTTGAGTATGAATGTCCCTTGTCTAGGGTGACTTCAAAGGAGTACTTAGTGTGAGTAGTATTATGGGATGCTACTTGCACATTGCACAAGTAAGAGTTAGAGTTGTCTTAGGTTTGGTCTTAATGTGATGATGTGACTCATGTAATGTTTATGTGTCTTAGATGCTTTATTGTGTAAAGGTAAAATGGATGAATGGTGATTTCACTTTTGGTGACCTTAAGGTGGTGCCTTAGTGTGGGTGTTGGTATGGGACGCTACCCATACATTTCACAAGGTATAGCTTGAGGGTTACTTGAGGTGAAGGCTTAAGGTGAAAGGTAAAGGTTCATGTGTGGATTATGTTCTAATGTGAAAATGTGACTTGCATGTTGGTTGTGGCTTATATTATGCCTCTTTTATCAATGTTCATGAAGAATTACTATAATGGCATATATCATGACTTTCAAACAAAAATGTCCGTTTTAAGCATGTTTTTGCATGGCTATCATACTTAGTACTTTATGTGCTAACCCATATTTTTTTTACCTTTATGAAGTGTAGGGATTGGCAATAAATTTGATCCTTCCTAGTCAAGCTTGGAATAGAGTTCTCCAAGACATTTTGGGTATGTCCTCGTAGATCGAGGACAAGGACTTTTATTTTTTCTAGTTCTTTCTTGTTTTGAGACTATTGTTAAGACTTCAATTGTAAAGGGCCGTGACCCTATCTTGTTTAAAGTTTTGTCTAAGATGGCCATGTGAGACTTTAGTATTCCGCTGCTTTACAAATGAATGTCTTTAGATTGTATGGTTCTTGAATAAAAAGTTTTAATTTCGTACTATTTCTATTACCTATGCGATGAATGAATGCTATGAGGCTTGTATTAGACCCCTTCGGGGTCGAGTACGCCGTGTTATGACTAAGGGGTGCTCTCGGGTCGTGACAATAGTAATCCCACCTTTCTTGGGCACACACTGAACAAGACAAACCCAACTACTATCTGTAATGGGATAAATGACTCCAGCATCCAACTACTTGATGATTTCCTCTTTAACTACCTCTTGCATAGGCGGATTTAGTCTCCTTTGGTGCTCAATACTAGGCTTGTGATCCGGCATGAGTTTAATTTTATGAGACCAAATGCCAAGAGGAATCCTAATAATGTCCGCAATCGTCCACCCAATAGCCCTCTTGAACCTCTTCAACACAGAAACCAAAGCCTCAACTTGTTCCGCATTCAAATATGCCACAATGATGACTGGTAAAGTACCTTCTCTCCCCAAGAATACATACCTCAAATGTGATGGTATATCCTTAAGCTCCAATTTCTGAGCCTCTTCAACAGATGGTTTTACAGGTTGAGAGTCACGATTCTTCAGATCTAACTCAAACTTCTTTGGTTTGGAATGGAATTCGAACCTATCAAGTGTGGCGATCAATTCATCATAGTCTTCAATACCATCACCCTTAAAATTCATCAAAACCGCTGCCAATTCATCAACACCCAATCGCTCTTCAATAGACAGCTCAGAACCTCACTCCACCATATAAGTCACCACTGACACTATCTTGAGATCACTTTTTTACTTCATGGACCTACTGATATTAAAAGTTACCTCTGCACTATTCAATCGGAACTTCATCTACCCCTTCTCCATATCGACTAAGGTGCGCCCAGTAGCAAGGAATGGTCTCCCAAGGATGATGGGAATCTCAAAATCGACCTCATAATCAAGGATCACAAAATCCGTCGGAAAGACAAAAGACTCCACTTTCACAAGTACATGTTGGAGCACACCAATGGGCCTCTTCACAGTTCTATCGGAAATGAGCAATCGCATCGCCATCGGTTTTGGAGCCCCTAAACCCAACTTCTTGTAAATAGACAATGGCATCAGATTAATGCTAGCTCCCAAATCACACAACCCCTTAGCAAAATGCAATAACCTGATGGTGCATGGAATAGTGAAGGCACTAGGATCCTCCTTCTTCTGCACAAGTGACCTCGTAGCAATAGCACTACAATGTTGCAACCTATCATTATCTTCAAAACTGACGACCCTCTTCTTAGTCACCAAATCTTTCATGAAATTTGCATACCCAGGCATTTGCTCCAAAGCGTCACATTGATGGAGAATTGTTTCAACATAGCAATAAACCTGCGGTACTTTCCTTCTTCATTCTTCTTCACCAACCTCTGTGGGAATGGAGGTGGAGGTCTAGACATGGGGACAAATTTTTGGGTTATCTCCGCTTTCTTCTCTGTAGCATTCTTGGACTCTCCAGTAACCTCAATTTCTTCATCATCTTTCTCATCCACAATTTCAACCTCATACGGCATAGGTGGATCAATGGTATGCTTACCCTCTCGAGTAGTGACTGCCATACAATGCCCATCATTCTGCAGATTTTGGATGCTAGGTAGTGTGACAGGCTGACGTGGGTTTACTGTAGTAGACAACTGATTAATCTGTTGCTCCAGTTGCTTCATCGACACTACATGGGCATCAACTTTTTTATCAATACCAGACAAGTTGTTTGGCATCTCCTTAACATTCTCATTGGTCAAATCAAACCTCTTCAACATCTTCTGCATCATATTCTCAATCCGTGACATACTACCCCCAGCTTCCCTATTGCCAAATTCCTGATTTTGTGGAGGTACATAAGGCCCAACTCTATCGTCCTATTGCCATAATTGTTTCGGTTATAGTTGTTGTTGTGATTGTAGTTCCCATCCCGGATATATTGGCCCTCTCGATTGTAGTTACCATAGTTCCGACCTTGATTTCCTTGACCCTGGTGCCAATTATCCGAATTGGAACCTTGGGTGTTGGCTCGGAAACCCCCCATCTAATCATTCACCAAGTAAGCATCCTCCTCATAGTAACATTCCTCAACCGGTGGTAGTTGATTTCTAGTCAAATAATTCACAACATTTACCTTTTCGGCACCTCTGCTCACATGCTTCAACACCAACCCAGTTCGCTCCTCATCTGAGCCATCTCCTCACGAATATCATCGGAAGATTGACTAGGTGCATATTGAACTACAAAAGTGCTTCTCATGGTTTCTGACTTTCTAGTGCTCCAAGCTTTGTTGTTTTGGGAGATTTTCTCCAATTTCTCAGCGATCTGCTCAAAGTTGCACTCACCATATGAACCCC
>JAJOOD010001570.1:0-37400 GCA_029582525.1 Solanum tacnaense
CCTCAGACCCATTACTTGTTGTTCCGGGTTACGGGTTGGCTTACCTACTGGTGGGTTATAGTAGGTGCCATCATGACTTGAGGAATTGGGTCGTGACAGAATACCTATACGAATAAAATATAAAAATATTACATTTTTTCGTGACTACCCGAAAAAATATCAAAATATTTAATTCGTAAAGGTCCAAAAATTATAAAAATCAAGAAAAAAACATAAAAATCACAATAAAGATACTCGAATCGCACCTGTCTCATTAGAATATCGATACGAATAAAATATACAAATTTTCATTTTTTCGTGACTGCCCGAAAATATCAAAAGTTTTAATTCATAAACGTCCGAAAAATATAAACATCAATAAAAAGACAGAAAAACACCTCATAAAATTCCAAAATCGCACCAGTCACTACAGAAAATCGATATGAATATAATATATGAGTTTTACATTTTTTCCTGACTTCCCAAAAAATATTAAAAATTTTAATTCATAAACGTCCGAAAAATATATAAATTAAGAAAAAAAACATAAAAACTCCTCAAAAAATTTCTGAATCGCACCAGTCACCTAAGAAAAATGATACGAATAAAATATTCAAATTTAACATTATTTTGTGACTGCCCGAAAAATATCAAAAATTTTAATTAATAAACGTCCAAAAAATATAAATATCAAGAAAAAAACACATAAAAATAACTCAAAAAAATCTCAAATCGCACCAGTCACCTTAGAATATCGATACGAATAAAATATACAAATTTTACTTTTTTTCATGTCTATCCGAAAAATATCAAAAATTGTAATTCGTAAACGTCCGAAAAATTTAAAAATCAAGAAAATGACATAAAGAGACCTCAAAAAATTCTCGAATCACACCAGTCATATTAGAATATTGATATGAATAAAGTATCAAAATTATATATATTTTCATGACTGTCCGAAAAAAATCAACATATTTGATTCGTAAACGTTTGAAATATATAAAAAACAAGAAAAATACATAATAACCTCTTTAAAAAAGCCCAAATCGCACATGTCACCTTAGAATATCGATACCAATACAATATCAAAATTTCACATTGTTTTGTGATTGCCCGAAATATATCAAAAATTTTAATTCTTAAACGTCCAAAAAATATAAAAATCCAGAAAAAGAAATAAAAACAACTCAAAAAAATCCCAAAACGCATCGGTCACCTTAGAAAATTGATACGAATAAAATATACAAATTTAACAATTTTTCGTGATTGCCAAAAAATATCAAAAATTTTAATTCGTAAACGTTTGAAAAATATAAAAATCAAGAAAACAAGACAACAAAACACCTCAAAATTTTTTCCGAATTGCATCAGTTACATTAGAATATCGATTCGAATACGGTATCAAAATTTTACATGTTTTCGTGATTGCCTGAAAAATATCAAAAATTTTAATTCGTAAACGTCCGAAAAATATAAAAATCTATATAAAGACATAAAAATACCGCAACAAATTCTCGAATTGCACCAGTCACCTCAGAAAATTGATACGAATAAAATATACAAATTTAACATTTTTTCGTCACTACATGAAAAATAACAAAAATTTTACTTCGTAAATGTCCGAAAATATAAAAATTAATAACAAAAGACATAAAAATACCTCAATTTTTTTTTGAATTGCACCAGTCACCTTAGAAAATTGATACGAATAAAATATATAATATAATATTTTTTCGTGACTGCCCGAAATATATCAAAAATTTTAATTCGTAAACGTCTAAAATATATATAAACGAAGAAATAAAGACACAAAAACACCTCAAAAAAATCCAGAATTGCACCAGTCACCATAGAATATCGATACGAATAAAATATCAAAATTTTACTTATTTTCATGACTGCCCAAAAATTATCAAATATTTTAATTCGTAAACTTTGGAAAAATATAAAAATCAAGAAAAAGACATAAAAACACCTCAAAAAAATCTCGAATAGCACCAGTAACCTTCGAATATTGATACGGATAAAATATCAACATTTTACATTTTTTCGTGACTGCCCAAAAAATTTCAAAAATCTTAATTCGTAACCGTTCGAAAATTATTAAAAGAAAGAAAGAAATAAAAACGCCTAATAAATCCAAAATCGCACCAGTCACTTTAGAATATCGATCCGAATTAGATATTAAAAAAATTCATTTTTTCGTAACTTCTCGAAAAATATCAAAAGTTTTAATTCGAAAATATGAAATTCAAAGTAAAAAACACAAAAGCACCTCAAAAAATTCTCGAATCGCATAGGCCAGCTAAGAATATCGATACAAATAAAATATCAAAATTTTACATTTTTTCGTGACTACCCAAAAAATATCAAAAATTTTAATCCGTTAACATCTGAAAATTATAAAAATCAAGAAAATGACATAAAAACACCTCAAAAAATACCCGAATCGCACCAGTCACCTTAGAATATCGATACGAATAAAATATCAAAATTTTACATAATTTCTTGACTGCCCGAAAAATATCAAAATATTTGATTCGTAAATGTTTGAAAAATATAAAAATCAAGAAAAAGAGATAAAAATATCTCAAAAAATTTCTGAATCGCACCAGTCACCTTAGAATATCGATACCATTAAAGTATCAAAATTTCACATTTTTTCGTGACTTTCCGAAATATATCAAAAAATTTAATTCTTAAACGTCCGGAAAATATAAAAATCTAGAAAAAGACAGAGAAACACCTCAAAAAATTCCCGAATCGCACCAGTCACCTTAGAAAATTGATACGAATAAAATATACAAATTCAACAATTTAAAGTGACTGTTCAAAAAATATAAAAAAATTTAGTTCGTAAACGTCCGAAAAATATAAAAATCAAGAAAACAAGACATCAAAACAACTAAAAAAAATTCTGAATCGCACCAGTCACCTTAGAATATCGATACAAATAGACTATCGAAATTTTACATGTTTTTGTGACTGCCTGAAAAATATGAAAAATTTAAATTCGTAAACTTCCGAAAAATATAAAAATCAAGAAAAAGACATAAAAATACCTCAAAAAATTCTCCAATCGCACCAGTAAGCTTAGGATATCAATACGAATAAAATTTCAATATTTTACATTTTTTCGTGAGTGCCCGAAAATATTCAAAAAATTTAATTCGTAAAATTCCAAAAAATTAAAATAAAGAAAAAAACACAATAACACCTCAAAAAATTCTCGAATTGCACCAGTCACCTTAAAATATCGATAGGCATAGAATATCAAAATTTAACATTTTCTCGTGACTGCCTGAAAATAATCAAAAAATTTAATTCGTAAACGTTCGAAAAATATAACAATCAAGAAAAATAAATAGAACACCTCAAAAAAATTTTGAATCGCACCATTCACCATAGAATATCGATACGAATAAAAAGTCAAAATATTAAATTCTTTAGTGACAACCCGAAAAATATCAAAAATTTTAATTCGTAAACGTCCAAAAAATATATAGATCAATAAGAATACAAAAAAACACTTCAAAAAATTCACGAATCGCACGAATCACCTTAGAATATCGATACGAATAAAATATCAAAATATTACATTTTTTCGTCACTGCCAGAAAAATATCAAAAATTTTAATTCGTAAATGTCCGAAAAATATAAAAATTAAGAAACTGACAGAAAATCACTTTGCAAAAATTCCCAAATCGCACCAGTCATCTTAAAATATCAAAAATTTTAATTCATAAAACGTCCGAAATATATAAAATCTCAAAAAGACGGAAAAACACATCAAAAAAATCTCGAATCGCACCAATCACCTTAAAATATCGATACAAATAAAGTATCAAATTTATACATTTTTTGGTGACTGCCCAAAAAATATAAAAAATTATAGTTCGTAAACGTTCGAAAAATATAAAAATCAAGAAAAATACATAAAACCACCTCAAAAATTCTCGAATCGCACCAGTCACCATAGAATATCGATATTAATTAAAGATACAAATTTTACATTTTTTCGTGACTTCCAGAAAAATAACAAATATTTTAATTCGTAAACGTCTGAAAAATATAAAGATCTAGAAAAAAATAAAAAAACACCTCAAAAAATTCACGAATCGCAGGAGTCACCTTAGAATATCGATACGAATAAAATATCAAAATATTACATTTTTTTGTGACTGCCAGAAGAGTATCAAAAATTTTAATTCTTAAATGATAGAAAAATATATAAATTAAGAAAAACACATAAAAACACCTCAAATAAATTACCGAATCGCACCAGTCTCCTTAGAATATCGATACCAATAGAATATAAAACTATAAATTTTTTCGTGACTGCCCATTAATTATCAAAAAATTTAATTCGTAAACATCTAAAAAATATAAAATTAAGAAAAAGACATAAAAACACCTCAAAAAATTCCCGAATCGCACCAGTCACCTTAGAATATCGATACGAATAAAATATCAAAATATTACATTTTTTTCGTGATTGTCCGAAAAATATCAAAAACTTAATTCGTAAACGTCCAAAAAATATAAGAATCAAGAAAAAGACATAAAAACATCTCAAAAAATTCACGAATCGCACTAGTCACCTTAGAATATTGATACGAATAAAATATCAAAAATTTACTTATGTTGTGAGTGCCCAAAAAATATCAAAAATTTTAATTTGTTAACGTCCAAAAAATATAAAAATCAAGAAAAAGAAATAAAAACACCACAAAATATTCCCGAATCGCACCAATCACCTTGGAATATCGATACGAATAAAATATCAAAATTGATACAAAGCTTTAAATTTTCTTCTTCATTGATATACTCAGGAATGTGTCTGAGCAGCAAGAAAGATGAAGCATCTCTTTCTTGAGAGAATTGATTGTGATAGAAAGATACTGCCGCGGTTGCAATGTCTTCTTCTGTCTCTAACCAATTACCTTGAGAGTTCTGAATTCTTTGAATATGAAGCTTTTTATTCTGCCCTGCACAACACTATGGAAAAAATTTGTATTTCTATCCCCATTTTCAAACCAATCATAACCTGCCTTCTGTTGCCAAAAAATCTCTTCAAAGTGAAGATATTTTTTATACTCAGATTGAGCTCTCTGTAGCACTTCTATGTTTGTAGCAGTAGGAAACTCATCAAACAACTTTTCCTTAATCTTGACAATATCTTCTCTGATGATAATCTGCTTAAATATATCTCCATAGGTTTCCCTACTCCATTTTGTCAACGCAGTTTTTACTCTCTTTACATTCTCCTTAAAGTTCAGAAAAGGATTTTGAGAGTCATTGGTACACCAATTCTGACTAACTATATCTTGAAAAGCATTATTTTCTGTCCAAAATTTAAGGAATTTGAAAGGTTTCTTGTGTTTGACCTCGTTAACATCACAAGAAAATAACAATGGAGCATGGTCAGACCCTGTTCTAGGTAAGTGTTCCACCTCAGTGTGATTAAACCATCCTTGCATTTGTTGATTGATAAAAATTCTGTCTAATCTTTCAAAAATGCAATCATCTCCTGCCCTACCATTCCACCAAGTGAAAGGGCTCCCCTTAAACTTAACCTCTGTTAGATCACATGATGAGATGCAATTCTCAAAGTCATCATAGTCAGCTGCAATAACTGGTAAACCCCATATTTTCTCTTCCGCATTCAATACCACAATAAAGTCACCCCCAATCAACCAAGGATCATGCATCCCTATTGCTAGTTGATAAATATCATCCCATAGGACCAGTCTTTGGCCTGCATTACATTTAGCATACACTAATGTAATATAAAAACTGTTAATAACTGTATGTTACTTCAGTTTCATAGTTAATTGTTGCTCTGTATCTTGTATCACTGTTATATCTATGTCCCGGCTTATAAAACACCAGATCTTGCCGTTACAATTAGTTAAAGCATTTTGCATCTTCAATCTCCTTTTGTATTTGTTAATCTGCCTAGAGTTCTAAAAAGGCTCCATTAATCCAATAAATGAAAAATTATGAAACTTGTGTAACATTTGTACCCTTTGAAAAGCTTGTTGGGATTTTACTGATCCAATATTCCATATAAAAGCCTTCATTGCTTATTGGATGTTGTTTTGGATCTCTTTGGTTGAACTCTGATAGGTTGACTATGATCTCCACTTCCTTGCTTCTTCCCTTTTCTAGCAATCTTCATAATCCTTGGTGATAAGTCTGCTTATGTGGCCATGATCTCCAGTAAGTCATCAAATTTTTCTTCCTTTGTAATCCCATAGCAATCTGATTTGCATTAGATGAATCACCTTCTATGTTTTCTCCTAAATTATGTGTTATAATATTATGAAGTACTCTGTTAGGAGACTCAATTTGAATCATTTTTGTTTCATCCACTTGCATTGCCATAGGAACTTCCACCAGTGCCATACAATGCTCCTGAAGCTGAGAATACTCTTCTTCTTCCTCCCTACTTGTACTCACCAAGCATGCCTGATTGTTGCATAATGTGCCATCATGATGTTGCTGCTTATTGTCATCATCTGTTACAATTTCGTGTGACTGAAACGGGACCCTAGGACTTTGTTGATCCACCTCTTGCATATCTTTAACTTTTTCATCTACCTGGTGGGCGATCTTTCCAATTTGTTCCCCTACAATCAGTTCTCGATTGGAAGGTTGTAGTTGATAAAGTACATTAACTGCAATTGAATTTTGCAAACTTCCAATCACATCTCCTTTATTGTGTCTAGAGCTTCTTTTTGTTGGTTTTTTGCAGGTTCATCAGGGTTGCTGAAAGTGGAAGACTTACCATGCAAATCAGTCACAAAAGTTGTTGCCACCCATTCCTTTGTTGACTGATTATTTTGTTCACCCTTTTTTAGCTTGTAATCAGCATTATCACTATCAATGTTATGACAAGATTCTTCTTCTGAAAAGTGGTCTTGAGCTAGAACCTCAAATTTCTTCTCCACTCTGGTGGTTAGTTGAGGAGCAAAGACCCTTTTATCCCTAACAATATTCCATATACCTGAATCTCCAACTACTTTCCCACTTGACAGTATTTTTGCCTTCCCTTTCTGCATTTGGTGACCATAAGGAATCTGATGTTCTAGGCTAATCTGCGGCTCTTTCTTATCGTGCTGATAGTTATGATCTTCTTTTCTCCTCTTCCTAACCTTACAATTTTCCTTGTTGTGACCTTGCATCTTGCAATCAAAGCAGTATTTAGGGACATAGTCATATTGGATTATAATCGTATTAGATCTTATTTCTCCAGAAGCTACATTCTCAATATTCATTTGCACTGCTTTAGGCAATTCTCCTACAAGGTCTATCAAAACTTTCACCCTCGCATAACTAGGTCTTGTTGTGTTGATGGTAGCTTGGTCTAGCTGTATTGGTTTGCCCACTGTGGATGCAAGAGAAAATAAACACTCCTTGACAAAAAAGGTAGGCAATAGATTTGGAAAAGATATTCATGCCATGGTCATTGTTGTTTCCTCATTAACCTTAAATTTTGAGTCGTAAATCAAGGTACGCATCAAGTACGAGTACCAATCCTTACTAGTAATATAGTAAGCCCCCTTTGAGATTAGGTTAACGAAATCCTCCTGCCTGGTTAGACGTATAAGAATATGTTTGCTCTGAAGTAATCCAATCTGACAACTACCTTTAACATTGCATTGTTGAGGAATTATTTTCCTCAATTCTTCAAGATCCGACCACTCATATGTAAATTTCCCAACTACAGCGAATTGAAGTTTTTCAATATGGTTCATTTTAGTCACTTCCTCCTCAGTCCATTTGATTTGTGGGATACCCCCAACTACTGTGAATTCCTTCCTGAGATCATGATGATGTTGAGATTCTGCCTCCTTTACTAAAATAGACTTTGCAAACGATTTTTCCAACGTCAAGTTAGTTTTGATTGAAACAGAACTGGAACTAATTGGTAAGGAAGGGAATTCAGAATTTGAAAGTTGATAACCAATCCCCATAGAGGATTGACCACCATCTTGCAATATCATAGCCTAGGTTTTGATTATAATTTTTTTGAACATAAAAGGCACTCGATACGAATAGAATATCAAAATGTAATACTTTTTCGTAACTGCCTGAAAAATATCAAAAATTTTAATTCGTAAATGTCCGAAAAATAGAAAGATCA
Source organism: Solanum tacnaense (assembly GCA_029582525.1). Classification (NCBI taxonomy): domain Eukaryota; kingdom Viridiplantae; phylum Streptophyta; class Magnoliopsida; order Solanales; family Solanaceae; genus Solanum; species Solanum tacnaense. The sequence goes on from JAJOOD010001570.1 coordinate 8,130, forward strand.
AGAAAAAGACATAAACTACCTCAAAAAATTTCCAAATTGCACCAGTCACCTTAGAATATCGATAATAATGAGGTATCAAAATTTTACATTTTTTCGTGACTTCTCCAACAATATCAAAAATTTTAATTCGTAAATGTCTGAAAAATATAAAAATCAAGAAAAAGCATAAAAACACCCCAAAAAATTCTCGAATCGCACCAGTCCTCTAATAACATCGATACGAATAAAATAATAAAATTTTACATATTTTCGTGACAGCCCAAAAAATATCAAAAAATATAATTTGTAATCGTCCGAAAAATTATAAAAATCAAGAAAAAAATATAAAAACACCTCAAAATTTTTAGAATCGCACCAGTAACCTTAGAATATTGATACAAATAAAATATCAAAATTTTACATTTATTCGTGACTGCCCAAAAATTTTCAAAAATTTTAATTCGTAAACATCCGAAAAATATAAAAATCAAGAAAAAGATATAAAAACACTTCAAAAAATTCTCAAATCGCACCAGTCACCTTAGAATATCGATACGAATAAAATATCAAAAATTTACATTTTTTCGTGACTACTCGAAAAACATCAAAAGATATAATTCGTAAACGTTCGAAAAATATAAAAATCAAGAAAAAGACACAAAAACACTTCAAAAAATTACTGAATCGCACCAGTCACCTTATAATATCGATACAAATAACATATCAACATTTTACATTTTTTTGTGGCTGCCCGAAAAATATCAAAAATTTAATTCATAAACGTCCGAAAAATATAAAAATCAAGAAAAAGACATAAAAACACCTCAAAAATACCCGAATCGCATCAGTCACCTTAAAATGTCAATAGGAATAAAATATTAAAATTTTACATTATTTCGTGATTGCTCGAAAAATTATAAAATATTTTAATTTGTAAATGTCTGAAAGATATAAAAATCAAGAAAAAGACATAAAAACACCTCAAAAATTCCTGAATCGCACCAGTCACCTTAGAATATCGATACGAATAAAATATCAAAAAATTTACATTTTTTCGTGACTGCCCAAAAAATATCAAAAATTTTCATTTGTAAACGTCCGAAAAATATAATAATCAAGAAAAACACCTCAAAAAATTTCTGAATTGCACCAGTCACCTTAGAATGTCGACACGAATAAAATATCAAAATTTTACATTTTTCGTGACTGCCTGAAAAAAATCAAATATTTTAATTCGTAAACATTCAAAAAATATAAAACTCAAGAAAAAGACATAAAAACACCTCAAAAAACTCCCGAATTGCACTAGTCACCTTAGAATATCAATACGAATAAGATATCAAAATTTTACATTTTTTCGTTATTGCCCAAAAAATATCAAAAAATTTAATTCGTAAACGTCCGAAAAATATAAGATTCAAGAAAAAGACATAAAAATACCTCAAAAATTTCCGAATCGTATCAGTCACCATAGAATATCGATATGAATAAATCATTAAAATTTTACATTTTTTTGTGACTGCTCGAAATTTTTAAAAATAACTTAATTCGTAAACGTCTAAAATATATTAAAATCAAGAAAAAGATATAAAAACACCTCAAAAATATCTCGAATCGCACCAGTCCCCTTAGAATATCGATACGAATAAAATATCAAAAATTTACATTTTTTTCGTTACTGCCAAAAAATATCAAAAGTTTTAATTCGTCAACATCCGAAAAATATAAAAATCAAGAAAAAGACTTAAAAACACCTCAAAAAATTCTCGAATCCCACTAGTCACCTTAGAATATCGATACAAATAAAAAATCAAAATTTTACATTATTTCGTGATTGCCCGAAAAATATCAAAAATTTTAATTCGTAAACGTTTAAGAAATATAAAAATCAATAAAAAGACGTAAAAACACCTCAAAAATTTACATTTTTTCGTTACTGCCCCAAAATATTAAAAATTTTAATTCGTAAACATTAGAAAAATATGAAAATCAAGAAAAGGACAAAAAAAATACCTCGAAAAATTCTCGAATTGCACCAGTCACTTTAGAATATCGATACGAATAAAATATAAAAATTTTACATTTTTTCGTGACTGTCCGAAAAATATCAAAAAATTTAATGAGTAAACGTTCGAAAAATGTAAAAATCAAGAAAAAGACATAAAACACCTCAAAATTTTACATATTTTCGTGACTGCCTGAAAATATCAAAAATTTTAATTCATAAACGTTAGAAAAATATAAAAATCAAGAAAAAGACATAATTACACTTCAAAAAATTCCTGAATCGCACCAGTCACCTTATAATATTGAAACGAATAAAGTATCAAAATTTTACATTTTTTCCTGACTTCCCGAAAAATATCAAAAATTTTAACGAGTAAACGTTCGAAAATATAAAAATCAAGAAAAAGACAAAAAAATACCTCAAAAAATTTCCGAATCGCACCAGTCACCATAGAATATCGATAAGAATAAAATATCAAAATTTAACATTTTATCATGACTGTCGGAAAAATATCAAAAAGTTTAATTCGTAAACGTCCGAAAAATATAAAGATCAAGAAAATGACATATAAACACCTCAAAAAATTTCCGAATCGCACCAATCACCATAGAATATCAATACGAATAAAATATCAAAAGTTTACATTATTTCTTGACTGCCTGAAAAATATCAAAAAATTTGATTCGTATACGACCTTAAAATATAAAATCAAGAAAAAGACATAAAATCACCTCAGAAAATTCCCGAATTGCACCAGTCACCTTAGAGTATCGATACAAATAAGATATCAAATTTTTATATTTTTTCGTGACTGTCTGAAAAATATTGTAAATTTTAATGAGTAAACGTCCGAAAATACAAAAATCAAGAAAAAGACATAAAACCACCTCAAAAACTTTCTGAATCGGACCAGTCACATTAGAGTATCGATACGAATAAAATATCAAAATTTTACATTTTTTCGTGACTCCCAGAATTATATCAAAATTTTTAATATGTAAACGTTCGAAAAATATAAAAATATAGATAAGACATAAAAACATCTCAAAAATTTCTGAATCGCACTAGGCAACTTAAAATATGATACGAATAAAATATCAAAATTCAACATTTTTTCTTTTCTGCCCGAAAAATATCAAAATATTTAATTCGTAAACGACTAAAAAATATAAAAATCAAGAAAAAGACATAAAAACTCCTCAAAAAATTCTCGATTTGCACCAGTAAACTTAGAATATCGATACGAATAAAATATCAAAATTTTATATTTTTTTGTGACTGCCCAAAAAATATCAAAATTTTTAATTCGTAAACGTTCGAAAAATATAATGATCAAGAAAAAGACATAAAAACACATCAAAAAATTCTTGAATTGCACCAGTTATCTTAGAATATTGATAAGAATAAAATATCAAAATTTTACATTTTTTCGTGACTGCCCGAAAAATAATATAATCAAGAAAAAGACATAAAAACACCTCTAAAAAATCTCGAATCGCACCAGTCACCTTAGAATATCGATACAAAAAAAATATTCAAATTTTACATTTTTCGTCACTACCCGTAAAATATCAAAAATCTTAATTCGTAAACGTCCGAAAAATATAAGAATCAAGGAAAAGATATAAAAATACCCCAAAAAATTCCTGAATCGCACCAGTCACCTTAGAATAACGATACAAATAGAATATCAAAATTTTACATTTTTTCGTAACTGCCTGAAAAATATTAAAAATTTTGATTCGTAAAGGTCCGAAAAATATAAAAATCAAGAAAAAGACATAAAAATATCTAAAAATATTCCTGAATTGCACCGGTCACGTTAGAATATCGATACGAAAATAATATTAAAATTTTAAATATTTTCGTGACTGCCAAAAAATATCAAAAGTTTTAATTCGTAAACGTACGAAAAATATAATAATCAAAATAAGACATAAAAACACCTCAAAAAATTCTAGAATCGCACTAATCACCTTAGAATATCAATACGAATAAAAGATCAAAATTTTACATTTTTTCGTTACTGCCAGAAAAATATAAAAATCAAGAAAAATACTTTAAAACACCTCTAACTTTTACATTTTTTCGTGACTGTCCGAAAATATCAAAAATTTTAATTTTTAAACGTTAGAAAAATATAAAAATCACGAAAAAGACATAAAAGCACCTCAAACAATTCCCGCATCGCACAGTCAGCTTAGAATATCGATACGAATAAAATATCAAAATTTTACATTTTTTTGTGTCTGCTTGAAAAATATATATCAAAAATTTTAATTTGTAAATATCCGAAAAATATTTGAATCAAGAAAAAGCATAAAAACACCTCAAAAAATTCTTGAATCGCACCCGTCACCTTAGAATATCGATACGAAAAAAATATCAAAATTTTACATTTTTTAGTGACTACCACAAAAATATTAAAAAATTTATATTGTACACGTTCGAAAAATATTAAAATTAATAAAAAGACATCAAAACACCTTAAAGAATTCCCGAATCACACCAGTCACCTTAGAATAATGATATAAATAAAATATCAAAAATATTCATTTTTACGTGACTGCAAGAAAAATGTTTTAAAAAATAATTCGTAAACGTCCGAAATATATAAAAATCAAGAAAAAGACATAAAAACACCTCAAAAAATTCTACTATCGCACTAGTTACCTTAAATATCGATACGAATAAAATATCAAACTTTACATTATTAAGTGACTGCCCGAAAATATTTAAAAAAAATGACATAAAAACACCTCAAAAAATTCCTGAATTGCAATAGTCAGCTTAATATCAAAACGAATAAAGTATCAAAATTTTACATTTTTTAATGACTGCCCGAAAAAATATCAGAAATTTTAATTCGCAAACACCCGAAAAATATAAAAATGAAATTTTTTTTCATAAAAACAACTCAAAAAATACCCAAATCGCATTAGTCACCTTAGAATATCCATACGAATAAAATTTCAAAAATTTACATTTTTAAGTAACTTCCCGAAATATATAAAAAACATATCTCCTAAACGTCCGAAAAATATAAAAATCTTGAAAAAGACATTAAACAGCTCAAAAATTTTTCGAATCGCACAAGTCACCTTAGAATATCGATACGAATAAAATATAAAAAAATTATATTTTTTCATTACTGCCCCAAAATAATCGAAAATTTTAATTCGTAAATGTTTGAAAAATATGAAAATAAAAAAAAAGACATAAAAATACTTGAAAAAATTCACGAATCGCACCAGTCACCTAAGAATGTCGATACGAATATAATATCAAAATTTTACATTTTTTCGTGACTACCCAAAAAATATCATAAATTTTAATTCGTAAAAGTCTCGAATCGCACTAGTCACCTTAGAATATTAATACTAATGAAATTCAAAAAAATTTGTTTTTCTTGATTGTCCGAAAAATATAAAAAAAATTAATTCGTAAACATCCGAAAAATATAAAAATCAAGAAAAAGATATAAAAACAGCTTGAAATATTCCTGAATCCTACCAATCACCTTAGAATGTCGATACGAATAAAATATCCAAATTTTACATTTTTTCATACTGCCCCTAAAATATCAATGATTTTAATTTGTAAACGTTTGAAAAATATAAAATTCAAGAAAAAGACATAAAAAAATCTCAATAAATTCCCGAATCACACCAATGTCCTTAGAATATCGATACGAATAAGATTTCAAAAATTTATAATTTTTTGTGATTGTCCAAAAAATATCAGTAATGTTAATTCGTAAACGACCGATAAATATAAAAATAAAAAGACATAAAAACACCTGAAAAATTCACGAATCACACCAGTCTCCTTAGAATATCGATGCGAATAAGATATCAAAATGTTACATTTTTTCGTGACAGCCCGAAAAATATAATAGAAATTAATTCGTAAACGTCCGATAAAATATACAAATCAAGAAAAAGACATAAAAACACCTCAAAAAATTATCGAATAACACAAGTTATTTGGAATATCGATACGTATAAAATATCAAAATATTATATTTTTTCGTGACTACTTGAAAAATATCAAAAATTTGAATTTGTAAACATCCAAAAAATATAAAAATCACGAAAAAAACATAAAAACACGTCAAAAAATTCTCCAAATCGCACCAGTCACCTTAGAATATTGATAAAAATGGATTACAAAAAAATGTAATTTTTTTTGTGACTGCCACAAAAATATTAAAAAATTTAAATGTAAACGTCTGAAAAATATTATGATCAAGAAAAAGATATAAAACACCTCAAAGAATTCCCGAATCGCACTTGTCACATTAGAATATCGATATGAATAAAATATCAAAATTTTACATTTTTCGTAACTACCCGAAAAATATCAAAAATTTGAATTCGTAAACGTCTGAAAAATATAAAAATCAAGAAAAAGACATAAAAACAACTCAAAATATTCTCGAATCGCACCAGTCACCTTAGAATATCGATACGAACAAAATATAAAAAATTTACATTTTTTCGTGACTGTTCGAAAAATATCAAAAAATTCAATTCGTAAACGTTCCAAAGATACAAAAATCATGAAAAGGACATAAACACACCTTAAAAAATCCTGAATCACATCAGTCACTTTAGAATATTGATAAGAATAAAATATCAAAATGTCACATTTTATCTTGACTTCCTGAAAAATATTAAAATTTTTAATTCGTAAACATCCAAAAAATAAAAAAGCAAGAAAAAGACATAAAACACATCAAAAGATCCTCGAATCGCACCTGTCAGCATAGAATACCGATACGAATAAAATATCAAAATTTTACATTTTTTCGTAACTGCCCGAAGAATAATAAAATTTTTAATTCTTAAACGTTTGAAAAATATTTATATCAAGAAAAAGATATAAAAACAACTCACAAATTTATTGAATCGCATTAGTCACCTTAGAATATCGATATGAATAAAATATCAAAAATTTTCTTTTTTTCGTGACAGCCCGAAAAATATAAAAATAAAGAAAAAAACATAAAAACACATCAAAAAATTCACGAATGGCACTTGTCACTTCAAAATATCCATACGAATAAAATAATAAAATTGTACATTTTTTCATGACTGCCCAAAAATTATCAAAATTTTTAGTTCGTAAACGTCCCAAAAATATAAAAATGAAGAAAAAGATATTAAAACGAGTCAAAAAAATCTTGAATCGCACCAGTCAGCTTAGAATATCGATACAAATAAAATATCAAAATTTTACATTTTTTCGTAACTGCCAGAAAAATATCAAAAAAATTAATTCTTAACGTCTGAAAATCTAAAATCAGAGAAAAAGACATAAAAACACGTCAAAAAAGTTCTCGAATCGCACCAGTCACCTTAAAATATCGATACAAATGGAATATAAAATTTTGATATTTTTTCGTGACTGCCCGAAAATATCAAAAATTTCTATTCGTAAACGTCCGAAAAGTATAAAAATCAAGAAAAAGACATAAAAACATGTCAAAAAAGTTCCTGAATCGCACCATTCATTTTAGAATATCGATACGAAACAGTCATAAAAATACCTCAAAGAAATTTCTGAATTGCACCAGTCACCTTAGAATATCAATACGAATAACATATCAGAATTTTACATTTTTTCGTCTCTGCTCGAAAAATATCAAAAAAATTTAATTCATAAACGTCCGTAAAATATAAAAACACCTCAAAAAAAATTTAAGATCGCACCAGTCACCTTAGAATATCTATACAAGTAGAATATCAAAATTTTACAATTTTCAGTGACTGCCCAAAAAATATCAAAAATCTAAAGTCGTAAACGTCCGAAAAATATAAAAATAAGAAAAAGACATAAAAACACCTCAAAAAATTCCAGAATGGCACCAGTCACCATAGATTATCGATACGAATAAAATATCAAAATATTACATTTTTTTTATATCTCCAAAAATATAAAAAAATTAATTCGTAAATGTCTGAAAAATATAAGAATCAAGAAAAAGACATAAAAAAACATCTAAAAAAATTCCCAAATAGCACCACTCACCTTAGAATATCAATACAAATAAAATATCAAAATTTTGCATTTTTTGGTGAGTGCCCGAAAAATATTTCCGAATCGCACCAGTCACCTTAGAATATTGATAAATAAAATGTCAAAATTTTCTTTTTTTCATGACTTCCCGAAAAATATCAAAAATCTTAATTCATAAACGTTCGAAAAATATAAAAATCAAGAATAAGAAGTAAAAACACCTCAAAAATTACCGAATCGCACCAGTTACCTTAAAATATCGATACGAATACAATATCAAAATTTTACATTTTTTCGTGACTGCTCGAAAAATATCAAAAATTTTAATTCGTAGACTTCCTAATAATATAAAAATGTAGAAAAAGACACTAAAACACCTCAAAAAATACCCGAATCGCACCAGTCACCTTAGAATATCGATAAGAATAGAATAACAAAATTTTACATTTTTTTCGTGACTGCCCGAAAAATATCAGAAATCTGTATTCTTAAACATCCGAAAAATAAAATAATCAAGAAATAGACATAAAAACATATCAAAAAATTCCCGAATCGCACTAGTCACCTTAAAATATCAATACGAATAAAATATCAAATTTTACATTTTTTCCCCACTTCGCGAAAATATTGAAAATCTTAGTTTGTAAACGTCCGAAAAAATACAAAAATGAAGAAAAATACATGAAAACACTTCAAAAATTCCCGAATCACACCAGTCACCTTATAATATCGATACGAATACAATATCAAAAATATACATTTTTCATGATTGCCCGATAAATATAAATAAAATTAATTCGTAAACGTCTGAAAAATACAGAAATCAAGAAAAAGACATATAAACACCTTAAAAAATTCTTGAATCGCACCAGTCACATTAGAATATCAATATGAATAAAATGACAAAATTTTACATTTTTTCTTGACTGCCCGAAATATATCAAAAAATTTAATTCATACTCGTCCGAAAATATAAAAATTAAGAAAAAGACATAAAAATACCTCAAAAAAATCAGAATCGCACTAGTCACCTTAAATATCTATAGGAATAAAATATCAAAATTATACATCTTTTCAAGACTGCCCGATAAATATGAAACAATTTAATTCGAAAACGTCAGAAAAATAAAAAAATCAAGAAAAAGACATAAAAATACCTCAAAAAATTACCGAATCGCACCAATCACTTTAGAATATCAATATGAATAAAATATCAAAATTTTAGATATTTTTAGTGTTAAATAATTTTTCGTGAGTTCCTGAAAAATATCAAAAATATTAATTCTTAAACGTCCGTAAAATATAAAAATAAAAAAAGACATATAAACACCTCAAAAAATTCTCGAATCGCACCAGTCACCTTAGAATATAAATTTGAATAAGATATCAAAATTTTAAATTTTTTCGTGACTGCCTGAAAAATATCAAGAATCTGAATTCATAAACATCCGAAAAATATATAAAAAAAGAAAAAGACATAAAAACATCTCAGAAAATTCTCGAATCGCACCACTCATATAAGAATATCAATACAAATAACATATCAAAATTTAACATTTATTCGTGACTGCCCGAAAAATATCATGAATTTTAATTCTTACATGTCCAAAAAATATAAAAATCAAGAAAAAGACATAAAAACACCTCAAAAAATTACAGAATCGCACCAGTCACCTTCTAATATCGATACGAAGAAAATATCAAAATTTTACATTTTTTCGTCACTACAAAAAAAATATCAAAGTTTTAATTCGTAAACGTCCGAAAAATATAAAAATCAAGAAAAAGACACAAAAATATCTCAAAAAATTCTTGAATCGCACCCGTCACCTTAGAATATCGATACAAACAAAATATCACAATTTTACTTTTTTTGGTGACTATCTGAAAAATATCAAAAAATTAATTCGTAAATGTCCGAAAAATATAAAATCAAGTAAAAGACATAAAAACAGCTAAAAAAAAATCCCAAATCACACCAGATACCTTAGAACGTCGATACAAATATAATATTAAAATTTTATATTTTTTCGTCACTGCCTTAAAAATATCAAAAATCTTAATTCCAAAACGTCCAAAAAATATAAAAATCAAGAAAAAAGGCATAAAAACACCTCAAAAAATTCCTAAATTGCACCAGTCACCTTAGAATTTCGATATGAATTAAATATCAATTTTTTTGATTTTTTCGTGATTGCTTGAAAAATATCAAAAATCCTAATTCGTAAACGTTTAAAAGATATATAAATCAAGAAAAATACATAAAAACACCTCAATTTTTTTTCCGAATTGCACCAGTTACCTTAGAATATTGATACGAATAGAATATCAAAACTATATATTTTTAAGTGACTGCTCGAAAAATATCAAAAAATCTTAATTCGTAAATGTCCGAAAAATATAAAAATAAGAAAAAGACATAAAAACATCTCAAAAATTTCCAAATCACACCAGTTACCTCAGAATATTGATACGAATAAAATATAAAAAATTTACATTTCTTCGTGAATGCTCGTAAAATATCAAAAAATTTAATTCGTAAACGTCCGAAAAATATAAAAATTTGAAAAAGACATAAAAACATCTCAAAAAATTCCCAAATCGCACCAGTCACCTCAGTATATTGATACCAAGAAAATATTAAAGTTTTACATTTTTTCGTGAATGCTCGAAAAATATATCAAAAAATTTAATTCGTAAACGTCCGAAAATTATAAAAATCAAGAAAAAGATATAAAAACACCTCAAAAAATCTAGAATCACACAAGTCACCTTAGAATATCGATACAAATATAATATCACAATTTTACATTTTTTGGTGAATGTCCGAAAAATATCAACAATCTTAATACGTAAACATCCGAAAAATATAAAATTAAGTAAAAGACATAAAAACACCTCAAAAGAATCCCAAATCGCACCAGATACCTTAGAACGTCGATACAAGTATAATGTTAAAATTTTATATTTTTTTTTGAGTGCCTGAAAAATATCAAAAATCTTAATTCGTAAACGTCCAAAAAATATAAAAATCAAGAAAAAGACATTAAAACACCTCAAAAAATTTCAAAAATTGCACCAGTCACCTTAGAATTTCGATATGAATTTAACATCAATTTTTTTTATTTTTTCGTGGTTGCCTGAAAAATATCAAAAATCCTAATTCGTAAACGTTTAAAAGATATATAAATCAAGAAAAATACATAAAAACACCTCAAATTTTTTTTCCGAATCGCACCAGTCACCTTAGAATATTGATACGAATAAACTATTAAAATTTTACATTTTTTAGTGACTGCTCGAAAAATATCAAAAATCTTAATTCGTAAACGTCCGAAAAATATAAAAATAAGAAAAAGACATAAAAACATCTCAAAAAATTCCAAAATCGCACCAGTCAGCTCAGAATATTGATACGAATAAAGTATTAAAATTCTACAATTTTTCGTGATTGTTCGAAATATATCAAAAATTTTAATTCGTAAACGTTCGAAAAATATAAAAATCAAGAAAAAGACGTAGAAAAACCTCAAAAAATTTCCGAACTGCACCAGTGACCTTAGATAATCGATACGTATAAAATATCAAAATTTTAATTTTTTTCGTGACTATCCGAATCGCACTAGTCACCTTAGAATATAGATATAAATAAAATATCAAAATTTAAATTTTTTTTGTGACTGCCTGAAAAATATCAAAAATCTTAATTCATAAACATTCGAAAAGTATAAAAATCAAGAAAAATATGTAAAAACACCTCAAAAAATATTCTCGAATCACACCAATCACTTTAGAATATCGATACAAATAGAGGATCAAAAATTATATTTTTTCATGACTGCTCGAAAAATATCAAAAATCTTAATTCGTAAGAGTCTGCAAGATATAAAAATGAAGAAAAAAACATAAAAACACCTCAAGACATTCCCGAATTGCACCAGTCACCTTAGAATATTGATACGAAAAAAATATGAAAATTTTATATTTTTTCGTAACTGCCCGAAAAATATCAAAAATCTGAATTCGTAAATGTTTAAAAAATATTAAAATCAAGAAAAAGACATAAAAACATTTCAAAAAATTCTCGAATCGCACCTGTCACTTTAGAATATCGATGTGAATAAAATATCAACATTTTACATATTTTCGTGACTACCCGAAAAATATCAAAATTTTTAATTCTTAAACGTCTGAAAAATATAAAAATCAAGAAGACGACATAAAAACACCTCAAAAAATTTTCAAATCACGCCAGTCACCTTCGAATATCAATATGAATAAAATATCAAAATTTTACATTTTTTCGTGACTGCTAGAAAAATATCAAAATCAAGAAAACGACATAAAAACACCTCAACGAATTCCGGCATTGCACCAGCCACCTTAGAATATCGATATAAATTATATATCAAAATTTTACATTTTTTCGTGACTTCCCGAAAAATATCAGAAATCTTAATTCGTAAACGTCCAAAAAATATAAAAATCAAGAAAAAGACATAAAAACACCTCAAAAAATTCTCGAATCGCACTAGTCACCTTAGAATATCGATACGAATAAAATATCAAAATTTTTATATTTTTTCGTGACTGGCCGAAAATATCAAAAATGTTAATTCATAAACGTTCGAAAATTATAAAAATTAAGAAAAAGATATAAAAACACCTAAAAAAAATCCTGAATCGCACTACTCACCTTAGAATATCGATACAAATAAAGTATCAAAATTTTACTTTTTTTTATAACTTCCCGAAAAATATCAAAAATCTTAATTCGTAAACGTCGAAAAATATAAAAATTAAGAAAAAGACATAAAAACACCTCAGAAAATTCTCGAATCGCACCAATAACCTTAGAATATTGATACGAATAGAATATCAAAATTTTTACACTTTTTCGTGACAGCCTGAAAATATCAAAATTTTTAATTCGTAAACGTCCAATAAATATAAAAATCAAGAAAAACACATAAAAACACCTCAAAAAATTCTCGAATCGTACTAGTCAACTTAGAATATCGATACGAATAGAATATCAAAATTTTTACATTTTTTCGTGAATTTCCGAAAATATCAAAAATTTTAATTCGTAAACGTCCGAAAAATATAAAAATCAAGAAAACGATATAAAAACACCTCAAAAAAATCCTAAATCGCACCACTCACCTTAGAATATCGATACAAATTAAATATCAATTTTTTTACTTTTTTTATTACTTCCCGAAAAATATCAAAAATCTTAATTCGTAAACGTCAAAAAATATAAAAATTAAGAAAAAGACATAAAAGCACCTCAGAAAATTTTCGAATCGCACCAGTCACCTTAGAATATCGATACGAATAGAATATCAAAATTTTTACACTCTTTCGTGACTGCCCGAAAATATCAAAAATTTTAATTCGTAAACGTCCAAAAAATATTAAAATCAAGAAAAAGACATAAAAACACCCCAACAAATTCTCGGATCGCACTAGTCACCTTAGAATATCGATACTAATAGAGTATCAAAATTTTACATTTTTTTGTGATTGCCCAAAAAATATCAAAAATTTTAATTCGTAAACGTTCGAAAAATAGAAAAATTAAGAAAAAGACATAAAAACACCTCAAAAAATTACAGAATTGCACCAGTCACCTTAGAATATCGATATGAATAAAATATCAAAATTTTACATTGTTTCGTGACTCCCCGAAAAATATCAAAAATTTTAATTCATAAACTTCGAAAAATATACAAATCAAGAAAAACACATGAAAACACCTCAAAAAATTCCGGAATTGCACCAATCACCTTAGATTATCGATACAAATAAAATATCAAAATTTTACATTTTTTCGTGACAGCCCGAAAAATATCAAAAAACTTAATTCGTAAATGTCTGGAAAATATAAAAATCAAGAAAAAGTTATAAAAACACCTCAAAAAAATCCTGAATCGCACCACTCACCTTAGAATATCGATACAAATAAAATATCAAAAATCTTAATTCGTAAACATCGAAAAACATAAAAATTAAGAAAAAGACATAAAAACACCTCAGAAAATTCTCGAATCGCACCAGTCACCTTAGAATATTGATACGAATAGAATATCAAATTTTTTACACTTTTTCGTGACTGCCCGAAAATATCAAAAATTTTAATTCTTAAACGTCCACAAAATATTAAAATCAAGAAAAAGACATAAAAACACCCCAACAAATTTTCGGATCGCATCAGTCACCTTAGAATATCGATACTAATAGAGTATCAAAAGTTTACATTTTTTTGTGACTATCCAAAAAATATCAAAAATTTTAATTCGTAAACGTTCGAAAAATATAAAAATCAAGAAAAAGACATAAAAATACCTCAAAAAATTACAGAATTGCACCAGTCACCTTAGAATATCAATATGAATAAAATATCAAAACTTTACATTTTTTCGTGTTTGCCCGAAAAATATCAAAAATTTTAATTCGTAAACTTCCGAAAAATATAAAAATCAAGAAAAAGACATGAAAACACCTCAAAAAATTCCCTAATTGCACCAGTCACCTTAGATTATCGATACAAATAAAATATCAAAATTTTACATTTTTTCATTACAGCCCGAAAAATATAAAAAAACTTAATTCGTAAACGTCCGAAAAATATAAAAATCAAGAAAAAGATATAAAAACACCTCAAAAAAATCCTGAATCGCACCACTCACCTTAGAATATCGATACAAATAAAATATCAAAATTTAACTTTTGTCTTCCCAAAAAATATCAAAAATCTTAATTCGTAAACGCCGAAAAATATAAAAATTAAGAAAAAGTCGTAAAAACACCTCAAAAAATTTCCGAATCTCACCGGTCACCTTAGAATATTGATACGAATAAACTATCAAAATTTTACATTTTTTCGTGACTGCCCGAAAAATATCAAAAATCTTAATTTGTAAACGTTCGAAAAATATAAAAATTAAGAAAAAGACATAAAAACACCTTAAAAAATTTCGAATCGCAACATTCACCTTATAATATCGCTACGAATAAAATATCAAAACTTTACATTTTTCATGACTGCCCTAAAAATATCAAAATTTTCCTGCGAAATGGTCTGGTGGACCTTTGTACTTGTATATGTTTGTATTCTAGACACTTCTACATACCCTTTTATCATTTGGACCCCTGAACCCATCCAAACCCAACATTTTAAACACTTTTTCTGATGTGGTATGGTGCGTGTTGCACAAACTCGTACACGTTGGCCAAAATAAAAAAAATTAATCCACGTATGAATATTATATTCCACATTGGCAAATGACTCATATGAACTAAGAATAGTCCAAAACTCCACGATTTTTCCAAACCTTCGCCACTTTTCCATTTCTCCCCTTCTCCTCTTCGCGATTTCTCACAGTTCGTCTGCAATTTAGCTCAATTGAAGCTCAGTTGAAGCTCAGTTCCACTGCGATATTCGTTGTAAGTTCTTGCCTTTTGCATTAGTTTTGATTTTTTTCATTTTCTTCATGCGTATCTGTTTGATTTTAGGGTCGATTGTCATTTGATTTTCTGATTTTTTTTGGGGATTTTACTTTGGTTTGGGTGTAATGTTAGTGTAATATGCTTTCATAGTTGATGTATGACTTTGAGTGACTTCAATGGCATATTTAGTGACTTCGAGTAGATTCTAGGGTTTATTAGTAAAATCTCAATTTCGACTAAAAGTAATATTTTATTTCTGGTCAATTGTCTTGGGTATTGATAGTGTTAGTGGTAGTGGTTCACTGTTACAACAATTCATTAGTGGTCCATTGTTACTTTAGATTCTTGACAATTGACACCTTGTTTTCTTAAAAAAAATTAAGGCTTTTTGTCTTACAGTCTTGGTAAGTTAATGGCTTTAACTATAGTTGTTTTTCTTTTGACTTTACAGACATCGTAAGTTAATGACTTTAACTATAGTGACACTTCAATTTCACTATGGGGGTTGTTTTGTATCTGATCCTACTTTAAGGTATACCAATGGAATCACTAGTATTGAAAAGATTAACATAGATGTAGATGAGTTGCACATTATGTTGTTTCATAAAATAGCACTGGAATTGGGTGTTGAAAATGTTGAGACATTTGGATGTAGAGTCAACAAGAAGGGTATTTTTTACATGTTAAATACTGATTCTGATGTTTTAAACTTTCTTAATGGTTTGAATGGTGCTGATTTTGTTGATGTATAAGTTGTACATCCCATTAGTATACCTTTAGTTGTTTAGGAGATACTTGTATTGCCTAGCACTAATGTTGATGTGTCCTCATCTCCACAAAAAGATAATGTTGATGTGTCCTCCTCCCCACACAAAAATAGGGCTGATGTGTCTTCATCTGAACCATTTGAAGAAAATGAAAATAGGAATTTAAACCAAAATCAGTCCCCTATAGTTGAAGAGCAGTTCCCTAGAGTTGAAGAACAAGCCCCTGCCCCTAGAGTTGAAGAACATTCTGATTCTTATTCACTCTATGATGTTGATGAAAATATTGATGATTTGAGTGATTTGGATGAGGAGTTGCTTCAAGCTAGGCAGTCTAACATTCAAGAACAAGTTAAAGAGAATGCTGATAGAGTAAATATAGATGAGATTCCATCTGGTCTTGTAGGTATAGATGCTGGTTTTGAAGACATTTATAAGGAGAAGAGGGGAGATTTGAAGGCAATTTGGGTGGTGATAACCCTTATTTTGATAGCTCAGATCCTGGTAGTAACATTAGTGAAGATGAAGGGGATCCTGTTGAGAATGATGAAGTGGTAGATCCAGCACCTAGGAAGGAAAGTACAAAGATCTACTTTGATCCAACAGCTAAAAAGGTTTTATTTCAATTGTATATGTTTTTTTTGAATCACATTGAGTTCAGGGAGGCGCTGCAAACTTACTCTATTTAGAAAGGTGTTAATATTAGGTTGAAACCTAATGAGAAGGAAAGGATAAGGGCAAAGTGTAAGAAAAAGGGTTGTCCTTGGCATATTCTTGGAAGTATTGATGATAACACTGGAAACTTCAGTGTTAAAACATATTTTCTTGTCCACAAGTGTTTTTAAAGAACAAGAAACAAACTGTATACCCCCATTTGGATTAGTAAACATTACAAGGACATGATTATGAGTGAGCCTACCATCAAACTACATCAAATTCAGTCTTTGATACAAAAGCAATATGGTTTGTATGTTAGTAAGACAAGCTATAGAAAGGCAAAACTGAGAGTTATGAATGAACATATGGGAGATTTCAGAGAGGAGTTTGCTAGGTTGTATGATTATGCTGAGCAATTAAAGACCACAAATCCTGGAACTATTGTATCTATTAGGACATCCAAGAACACTATTCCAGGAAAAGAGGTGTTTATGAGCATATATATTTGTCTTGGTTCCTTAAAAAGTGGATGGAAAGAAGGGTGTAGAAGGATTATTGGTTTAGATGGTGCATTTCTCAAAAAGTGTATGTAAAGGTGAACTGTTATCTTGCATTTCCAAAGATGGAAATAATCAGATGTACCCTATAGCATGGCCAGTAGTTGATAAAGAAACCAAGGACACATGATCTTGGTTTCTCAAGTGCATCAAACATGATTTGGAGCTTACATAAGGTGAAGGACTAACAGTGATGTCTGATATGCAGAAGGTATTTACTATATTATTTGTTAAATTTATTCTTTAATTTCTGGAGTAATTGATATTTAATATTGTTGTATGTCAAATGTTCTTTGTTTGACAGGGTCTTCATCTTGCACTTATTGATTTATTGCCAAATGCTGAAATTAGATGGTGTGCTAGGCATATATGGGCAAACTGGAAGAAAGACTGGAGGGGTGAAGAAATGGGAAGAAAATTCTGGTAGGTTGCCAGGGCATCATTTTAGGTACTTTTACAGTCCAAACTTCATGACATGAATGAGTTAGGAGAAGGTATTGTAGAAGCTTTGTTAAAGTATAACAAAGAAGCATGGTGTAGGGAATTTTTTAAAGAACATAGCAAGTGTGATGTGGTTGAGAACAACATGTATGAGACTTTCAACAGTTGGATTTTAGGTGCTAGGTTCAAATCAATAATCACTATGCTAGAGGAAATAAGAGTCAAAGTTATGGAAAGAATGAATCAAATGAGAGAATTTTTAGAAAAATGGATTATTGATGTATCACCAATGGCTATGGATATTCTTAGAAAAAATGCTGAAATTGCAGATAATTGTGAGGTAAAGTTTAATGGTGATCTTGGCTTTGAGATTCATGATCCACCATATAAACATATTGTTGACCTAAAAAAGAAGGTGTGTAGTTGTAGGTCATGGAAACTAAAGGGAATTCCTTGTGGCCATGCACTTACATCAATTCATTATAAAGATTGGGTTGTTGAGTCATTTGTTGATCATTGGTATAAGAAGGAAACATACCTGAAAGCATATAATAGGTTTATTCAACCTATGACAAACATGAAGATGTGGCCAAAAAGTGATAGACTAGCCATTGAACCACCTGAAATTATTGCCATGCCAGGAAGACTAGGAAAAAATAGGAGAAAAGATAGTGATGAGCCTGTTAAGAAGAAGTTTGGAAAGGGTACAAGGAAGGGAAGAAAAATGAAATGTTCTGTGTGTAAGACTTTTGGACATAACAAGAAAGGATGTCCAACTCTGGTAAGTTGTGCTTTAATGTCTCTTTGAATTTTACTCTTGTTATACTTTTGACTTTAATATATGTTTGTAGAAAAATGCTGGAAATTCATATGAAAAAACTTCAAATGTTGTTGCTGGAACAAGTGCTGCGACTGCTGGAACAAATGTTGCAACTTCAGATTTTACAAATGCTGCAAATTGAAGCCAATCAAGTGTAAATGCAGGTCCAAGTGTAGGTCCAAGTGCTAGAAAGCCTACAAATGCTTCATCAAGTGGTGTGAGGCCTGCAACTGCCTTAACATCTGGTGGAAGGCCTACCAGTGCTACATCAAGTGATGTGAGACCATTAAGTACTCAACAATCAACTTCTAGTGCAGCTGGCCAGAAAAGAAAGACTAGCACATCTTTGAGAGGTGGTGCAACTCTTGCATATAAGAGACCAAGACAAAAAAAAAGCAAAGATAGTTGGTTATGGTCTCTTATTTAGATTAGGTGGCAGTGTAACTGAGAGGGTATGTATTTTATCATTTAAACACATTTAATTGCTTTAATTGATATTAGTTCATCTTTAACTTAAGATTTTTGTTGTTCTCTCCATCTGGAAATACTGATAGGGTGTTACATAGTGCTACATTGTCAAGTTCAACTCCTACCAATATTGATCTTGGTTACAAACCCAATGGACTAAGATGGAAGGAAAGAGCTGCAGTTACTCAAAGGCAGCTACGAGAGGAGAGTTACAGAAGCACTCAAGGCACAATAGACACTCATGCCACACCAAGAACTCAAGGCACACATTAGATTTCACTTTGTTTAGCTTAATGGCTTGATCCCAACTAACTTTATTTTGATTAATGACTTGATCCCAACTGTTTTGGTTCTGCTATTAGGAAGACTTTGTTTTTGTATATGAATGGCGCCTATATTAATTTGTGTTAAGTTGCTATTGGGAAGACTTTGTTTTTCTGTATGAATTTGTGTTTGAATGAAGTTGCTATACAGATTTCTAAAGCAAATGCATCAACTATTGAGGCCAATGCCTTTGTTATTCCATTTCATTATCAAACAACACCTAGTACAAATCAATATATCTTAAAAATAACGGCTAGAAACCAAATAACAACAATCACAATAACTGTGATATCAATACTAGTGTTTGATCCTTGTCTTCCTTGCCTTCCTTGCCTTCCTTGCCTTCTATGTCTTGCTTGTCTTCCTTGCCCTGAACTCGTTGATGGATTCTTGATGTTGTATTGTTCTTGGCATGTTGAATCATTTGCATCAAAACATTCCAATCGTCCTCGAAGAACGAAGACTCACCACTGATATTGCTGAATACGGATCGGGAACCTACACGTGATCTCAATGCTGAGGACCTGAACCTACATCACGAGAAGATGTAGCGTATAGTATGTGTCAGTACTTGAAAGGTACTGAGCATGCATGATAGGATAAAGCTAAACAAATATATATAACTGAAAAAGCATATTGAACAATGATATAATGTTCAAACATGATGAATATACTTCAACATACTGAATATGAACTAACTGAATACAATGACCAAGTACTGAACATGCTGAAACTGAAATGTAACTGGTAACTTGGTCAAATACACTAGAGTTTGACAGTGGGAGCTACTAATAGCTGAAATAAAACCACGTGAGCTAAACGTGGAGTCCGATGTATACACTTCATCAAGAGGACCCAATATACCTTGCCAGGGGTGTAAAGGCATGACTGGCATGATCACTAAATATGCACGGGGGCACGTAGTTCTGGGACTATGAGGGTGACTCATCGTAGTCTAACTCAGTGTTAAGCCTACTCTCAACTGGAAATGTGTATAATACAACATAACTGAAATATACTGGATAACTCAATATTATGACATGCTAACTGATAAATGCGACATTAAAGTACTGATAATGAAACATTCTTAACTGGAGTATGTATAAACTGACCTAGCAAGTGTAATTCATGAACTAAACGAATCTACACAACTAGGGTTCTAAATTTCATGCAAGGATTAAGCAACATGGTTACGAAAACATGATAATCAGATTAGGAATAGTCTAACAGCTAAATCACAACCATTTTCTAAACTTCAAGAAACCCTAGGTCTGAACAATATGAAGGGAATCAAGAATCTGACTGAATTCTAGGGACCTAATGGGTGAAAGGAACCCACTAGTGAAATCCCACACACATGGTGATAAAATCTACAGAGAAATCCTTCGATTTTGGGCTGAAACTTGAAAAAAACTTATTGGTTGTTCTTGGCAAAAAATGGCGCCTCTTTCTACTTCTTTTACTCTAAGTTTGATTGATTTAGGTGAATGATCGATTAGGGTAGGTTCTGACTAAGTTACTAGGCTCAAACTGACCAAAACTACGTAGTTTAGGTGTCCAACGCATAGGGGAAAAGACCAAACAATCTAAAATCTGACAAGGTCGACCACAGACGCAATGATGGACCATCACAAGGACCACGGTCCGTCATATGGGTTGTGGTATTTGGGCCAGTGACTACTGGTTCTGGGTGGTTCAACCACGAGCCCTACCACAACCCGTGTGAAGGACCACAGATCGTGAAGGTCACCGTGGTTCTTCACTTGGGATGGGTCTGTTGGCTCAGGTTCACAGACGCCACCACGGCCCACCTTCGAGACCACGGCCCGTGGAGGGCTCCGTGGTCTGATGCCTGAGCTTGGTGGGTTTTTGCCTGGATTACACAAGCCTCCGTATGGCTCGTGGGGTGGTCCATGGCCCGAGAAGGGTCCCGTGGTCCACCTCTTTTCTGGGTGGGCATGAGCCACGGGTAGGTCGACGGATCGTGTTTCCTTTCACGGTCCGTGAACCCTTTCGTGGTTCACAAATTTTTTGCTGAGTCCAAAAGCTGATTTTTCTGAGGTGTTACACTTCAATTCCTCTATACAACAATAAGATGTAAGCTAGAGCTACCACTAATGAAGAGAAAACATTGAATGGGAGAGCAAAGACCACCTGGAATATTTAGTTGACGTTCACAAAACTTCCAGAACTTTTGGAGAATGGATTCATCTGGAGAGTACCCAAAGCTTCTAGCTCCGTGGATGCAAGGGTTGCTTTCCTGAACAACCACCTCTATTTTAAAAAAATAACACAACCTAGACCAGGAAAACAACAAACTCAAATAACTAAAAGAAAACATAAAAGGCACTAACAGGAGATTAGTGAACATAGATGTTTGGAATGATGCTTACCCTACATGCAAGTTGACTTGCACGAAGACCTTCCGAAGATTTAGTAGTCAAGAAGGTCTCAAGTAGTTCAAACAATTCACTATGCTTGGAGATAAATGAAGATATAGATTGTTTCAGGACAGTTCTAGAGTTTATGATATAGTGTAGCCAGTAAACATGCAGATGCATGTTAAGAAGCAGAAATCCAATAAGCTGAACAATAAGCCAAAGCAGTTGAGTACTAGCAAGAATACAAAAAAAACAATTTTTCAAACTACAGTATACCCACCTCGTCATCAATAGTTGTGAAGTTTTTGAAAGTCAATGCAAGATCGTTAAACAAGCTTTTGATGGAAATTTGCCTGGACAATTGAAGTTCATACAATCTTTTCTAGTTAAGAAAGAATGAATATTCATCATCACCATCATGCAACAACAAAAATTGGACATTTAACCAACATGCATCAATAAAACACATAGTCACCTTCAATTTGTTAAGGGCACATACAACAACTTCTTTTATAGCAGATTTAAGAATAATAATGAGCTCACCTACAATCCCCTTCAATTTGGTAAGTGCAAAGTCCTGTAACTCCCCATAACTCTCAGTAGCACAGAATTTCGGAGCTTTTACACAAGATCTCAAAGCTTCCATCTAACCATGCTTAAAAATGCCTTTTTCATGAAAAGGACATATTTAAAAATCTAGGAAAGCAAAATAAAACAGATTTTAGTTTCAAGTTCAAAAAAAATTACTTCATATTGGCAATCCCCTATATAGTTCATGATTGTAATAAGTTTAATTGTTCTAGATGCGGGCATTTATACAGTTTAAAGAAAAATAATAGTGTTAGAGCCATACTACTATTACTCTATACAATAGTAAGATGTGAGCTAGAGCTGCCACGAATTTAGAGAAAACATTGATTGGGAGAACAAAAACAACCTGGAATAATTAGTTGGCGAACACAAAGCTTCTAGAACTTTTGAAGAATGGATTCATCTGGAGAGTATCCCAAAGCTTCTAGCTCTGTGGATGCAAAAGTTGCTTTCCTGAACAACCACCACTGTTATGAAAAAATAACACAACCTAGACAAAAAAAAAACTCAATTCATCAAAGAGAGCATAGAAGGCACTAACAGGAGAGAAGTGAACATAGAAGTTTGGAATAATGGTTACCATACATGCAAGTTGACTTGCACGAAGTCCTTCCGAAGATTTAGTAGTCAGGAAGGACTCAAGTAGTTCAAACAAAGCACTGCGCTTGGAGATAAAAGAAGATATAGATTGTTCCAGGACTGATCCAGAGTTTATGATAATGTATCCAACAAACATGCAGATGCAAGTTAAGAAGCATAAATCCAATAAGCTGAGCAGTAAGCCAAAGCAGTTAAGTATTGGCACTACTACAAAACATAATTTCTCAAACTACGGTATACCTACCTCGTCATCAATTCTTCTGAAGTTTTTGAAAGTCAGTACAAGATCGTTAAGCAACCTTTCAATGGAAATTTGCCTGAACAATTGAAGTTCATACAACCTTTACAAGTTAAGAAGCAGTGAATATTCATCATCACCATCATGCAACAACAAAAAATGGACATTTAACCAACATGCATCAATAAAACACATAGTCACCTTCAATTTGTTAAGGGCACATACAACAACTTCTTTTATTGCAAATTTAAGTATAATAATGAGCTCATCTCCAATCCCCTTCAATTTGTTAAGGGTAAAGTCCTGTAACTCCCCATATCAGTAGCACATAGTTTTAGAGCTTTTAAACAAGATCTCAGAGCTTCCATCTCACCATGCTTAAAAATCCCTTTTTCATGAAAAGGACAACAAATTAAAAAATTTGGGAAAGCAAAATAAAACAGATTTTAGTTACAAGTTCAAAAAAAAAATTACTTCATATTGGCAATCCCCTATAGTTCATGATTGTAATAAGTTTAATTTTTCTAGATGCGGGTTTTTATACAGTTTAAAGAAAATTAATAGAGTTAGAGCAATACTACTATTCCTCTATACAACAATAAGATGTGAGCTAGAGCTGCCACGAATTTAGAGAAAACATTGATTGGGAGAGCAAAAACCACCTGGAATATTTAGTTGGCGTTCACAAAGCTTCCAGAACTTTTGAAGAGTGGATTCATCTGGAGAGTATCCCAAAGTTTCTTGCTCTGTGGATGCAAAGGTTGCTCTCCTGAACAACCACCACTGTTTTGAAAAAATAACACAACCTAGACCAAAAAAAAAAAACTCAATTAATCAAAGGAGAGTATAGAAGGCACTAACAGGAGAGAAGTGAACATAGAAGTTTGGATTAATGGTTACCATACATGCAAGTTGACTTGCACGAAGTCCTTCTGGAGATTTAGTAGTCAGGAAGGACTCAAGTAGTTCAAACAAGGCACTGCGCTTGGAGATAAAGAAAGATATAGATTGTTCCAGGACTGATCCAGAGTTTATGATAATGTAGCCAACAAACATGCAGATGCAAGTTAAGAAGCAGAAATCCAATAAGCTGAACAATAAGCTAAAGCAGTTGAGTTGGCAAGACTACAAAACATAATTTCTCAAACTACAGTATACCTACCTCGTCATCAATACTTCTGAAGTTTTTGAAAGTCTCTGCAAGATCTTTATGTAAGCTTTCGATGGAAATTTATCTTGACAATTGATGTTCATACAACCTTTTCAAGTTAACAAGTTGTGAATATTCATCATCACAATCCAACAACAACAAAAATTCTTTCTATTACATGTAACAAAAAATGTAACAAAAATAGATATTTCTATTAAATGAAATAAGAAGTGTTACCTGTATAACAACCATCCACCAAGCTCTGTCCTTTTACTCCCAAAAATATCCTTTAGTGCCTAGGAAGTAGTTCAACTTTTTCCCATCTCATCTATTGAGGGCAACCAGACTTTTCAGGTCCATATGATTTTCTCAACTCCATATGCATGGAAATAAGGTCCTCTGTCATCATTTCCCGTAGTCTAGAAGCTGCTTCCATTGGATATATCAGATGAGATAACCACATCAAAAAGGATTTTTACCAGCATAAGTTCATTGTATTTATAAATGCAAGAAAATATCCTTTCTATCACCTATGCTTTGAAGTCGTTGAG
This sequence comes from Solanum tacnaense, assembly GCA_029582525.1. Classification (NCBI taxonomy): domain Eukaryota; kingdom Viridiplantae; phylum Streptophyta; class Magnoliopsida; order Solanales; family Solanaceae; genus Solanum; species Solanum tacnaense. The sequence goes on from JAJOOD010001570.1 coordinate 33,135, forward strand.
GCTGGTAAGAAATGGTCACCCTAGCATACCCATCAGCCTTGAGATTAGTACCATATATATGGAATAAATATTCCAAAGTTGCAAGCTTTTTACAGTTTCAAACCAAGGCTCAGCCTGTATTAAACTTTTGAATCAAGAAGCTCTGAAACTTCCTGCCTTACAGACTCTGAATTTGATGACCTTTGGCCTCTACGAATTGAAGCTTTCTCAGCAAGAAGGGAAGAAATAACAATTGGATACAACTAGGGATGAAAGTTCCATAGGGCAGTTTAAGTCACACCCGGAAATCACATATATTAACTATGTCGCATGGTGGGAAGTAGTAGCCTGTGCCCTCACTTAAACATGCCTGCAAATGTTGGAATCAGTGAACAACATGTCAGTATGTACTCCAATAATATTCAAGAAAGGCAAATATGAAGAAAAGGGAAGAGACTTACAAACTTCATGGAATTGAAGAGTGCTAAAAGTTTCTCAGCAACCAGGATATCTTACTGTTCCAAATGATATCAGCCTATAAAAGAAAAAAATAATAGGAAAAAAAGGGAACTTAAAAACATATATGGCAGTATAAAAAAAGTGTCCAAACACATGTACAACCCCTTAAACTTGTCTTTAAATTTCATTTTGGCACTCCGACTCAACCTTGTTCCATTTTAACCGTTCAACCCCAATTTTTATGTTCCATTTTAACACATTTGTTTTACCTTACATAATTTTTATGCGCGTGTTAGACAAGTAAAAAACATCCAATTACATACCGCCATGTATTTTATTTTCTTTATATCATCCGGGTTAACCCAATTCTATTACGGATCCTTTAATTATTTCCCTCCAAAAATGAAAAGACTTCCGTAACCTACTCTTCGTTGAAACCTTTCAAAACAACAATCCGTCCCCAAATCCCCACCCTTAGAAGATGAAACCTTTTGCAATTATCAATGATTTCTTCTCATTTAAAGACTAAAAATCACATTTGAAGACTAAGATCTTCTAAAAGTTAAAGTTGCTTTGGTTATTGCTGGTAAGCAAATCTTTTAACCATGCTTTGTAGTTTCTTTTTGGATGCTATGTGGTTTTTATTCTTCTTTTTTTAGTGTTTCTCATTAGGAATTTTTGATACAAGATTTATATTTTTAGTTTCGAAATTCACTGTAAATCTTCTGATGATATTCTTCTTTCCCCTTTTCTTTTCATGTCAGTGTAAATCTAACTCATGGCGGAAGAATACATTCTTGTTCGATTCCATCATGGTGGTTCTTTTATCAAAGCTCCAAATCCAAAATATGTTGGGGAGAGAGAAATAAAGGTAACTCCTCTGCCAAAATATCATTACTAACCTCTGCTACATATTTAGAGCTCCTGGAAAGCAGGAAATCATGAGGCTGACAAAAGGGTCTTGCATGTCTTGTTTTGTTCGTTTTAACCCATATTAAACAAATCATTGAATACCTTTCATTCAAGGATATGTTTTCAAGCCTCGTCAAGCATAATCTATGAGAGTTTTCAATAGTCCTTAGATCATAAAGTTGAGTAATATCATTCTCTCCGTTTCATAAATGCGATGAAACCAATGATATTATTGGACTTGGAACCTATAACATTAACATTTTTAGTAAGTAATGTTAAGATAGAATGTGAGGCTTTGCAATATGTAAAGATGGTACAAATGCTTGTATGATTTTATCTTATTTTTTCCACAATCCCAAGAGAAATATCTTAACACACTTGTTTATTTTACTGCTATATAGTGTTGCATTACAAAGGAATTGCAAGCTTATTATTTCATCCAGTAAAATACAGAGAAAAATTTGTAGAATCTTGTATGTATATATTCTACAATGTTTCGTGATGTGGGACAGATAGCTAACAGGGAAAAATTAAAGTCTATGCCAAGTTGTCATTTGTCATCCATATTACTCTTCATGTTAAAAATTTGTCCCGTGCAGATTTATAGGACATGATTTACTACAAGATAATCATTATATACTGTAACACCCCGTACGAAACTAGTAAGACCTAGCTATGGCTTGACTGGATCTAGTAGATTGACCTAGAGCCTCACATGTTAGTTTATGGTTGGAATGATAAAAAATGGCTATTGAAGTTAGTTTGGTGACTTTAGAGGTCAAATATCAAGAAACGGCCATGACGTCTGGAAACTAGTCTTTGGTGCTAGTGTGGGTGCTAGTGTCTTGTCGTGGTGTTTGGTGTGTTGTTTGAGGTCTAAAACCAATAGGAGTGACTCTTATTCATAGATGGACATGCTTAGGGTCCAAATGACCGGGTACGACCCCCCCCAAGGACCACCCAAGGGGTCCTTGAGGAGGACCCAACCTTTGGCCAAAAGCTGTCAAAAACAGCTTGACCCACGAAGGCCATTGACGAGGCGTCAATTGATCCACGCCCCGTGGAGTGAGGTCGTGGATCAGCCCTGCAACTTGACTTGGTTCCCTGAAACAGGGAAGCCCTAGTCACAAACCACGAAGGCAGTCCACGCCATGTGAACCCACCAACGGTTCGTGGATAGGGGTTCCGTAGGTGCTGCCAATTTCCAGCCCTCTAGTTGTAGGTTGGTGATTTGGAGTTATGTTGGTTAATTAATTAAGTGCTTATGGGGTTGGTTAGTTAGTTGATTAATCACCTTAATAGGCGAGCAAGACCCTAAGCTAAATCATGAAATCACTTAGATCCAAGCCCCCAAAACAGTCCCCCTATGCTGCCTTGGGAGCTTTGCTTCCTCACCTTGGTGGTAATCCACGGAGCTATTCCACGCCCCGTGGACCAAACCACGGTCTGTGGATGGACCTAGTGAGTCCATACTTAGTTTTATTAGGGGCCTGCAGCATTTAGAGCCACAGTCCCAAACCACGGAAGCCAACCACGGCCAGTGGACTGACCAACGGTCCGTGGAAGGCTAGCTGTGGATGGGAACTGTTTTGACAGATTTTACTTAAGTTGAGGGTTAGTGATTTAGTTAGTTAATTAAGAGGGGGTTAAGGGAGGTCGGTTAGGTGGTTAATTAATGGACTATATAAGCTTATAGGACCCTAAACTAATCCATTAATTCACCACAATTCAAGACCCCAAATCATAACCCAATTCTTTTCCCTCCCAAAAACCTCTCTCAAACCTCTCTCAACTCAAGACTCCATTGAAGAACTTGGAAGGAGCTTAGCAAGGTCTTGTAGATGGTAGGTTTCACACGAAATTCATAGGGGTTTAACTAAGGTATGGTTGCTCTTTACTCTTGGGATCCCTTTCCCCAAGAGGTCCTTTCAAAGATGGTTTTCAAAATCCCCCAAATTGTAGATTTCAATCCAAAAACGTGGGTCTTCTTTCTAAATGTTGAATTGTTGTTATAAACTGATTTTGATTGATGATATATGAACAATTATGGATGAATTCATGTAGTGTTGGTGATATTTTGAAGAATCCCCCATGAGACCCATGTTTTCCCTTCTTTCTCCAATTCTAACCCTAGTTTGTGTCGAATAGTGATTGAAGGCTATGAATTGAATGTTATGCTATGCAATTCATGTTTGTATGATTATATTACCCTAAATTATGTATGATTACTATGGAATTAGGGTTAAGTCTTGAATGGGGCCTTCAAGGCTATGAGGAGATGATATCAATGTGATTCTTTATGTATTGTTGAATGTACTTGCTTAATTCATGTATGATGAAGTTGGATGATGGTTCCCTCTTCCCTCTAACCCTCGTTGGTAATTGAGCATGTTATGATGAGATGCAATGCAAGTATGAATATTGTGAGATGTTGGTATTATTGTTGTTATGTTGAATCGAAGGTAATTCTTGTTAACACAATATGAACATGCTATGAGTAAAGGTGTTTTATGTGAAAGGCTTTCTCACACATGTACACACACACATGAATGAAGCTATTTCTAATGTAATGAATGTGAGTCTCTTGAAAGGTTTCCTCAATTGTACTCTAAACTAGTCTATGTTATGCATGGTATGATAGTGTGAAAGGTCATTCTCACATGCTGAAGGTTCTTGATGAAAGGTTTTCTCATCTATGAACTCTTGAACTTTTATGACTATATGAGGGGTATTCCCCTAAAGGTATTCTATATGACCTTAAATGGTAATGTAAAGACTAATGACTACTTTAAAAGGTGAATTACTTAGATTGTAATGATGCTATACCTAATGTGTTGTTGTGGTGTTGATGACCTAGTTTCCTCATCCTTAACCCTCTACACTTGAATTAGCTATGAAGTATGTATGTATGTTATG
>JAJOOD010001571.1:0-24830 GCA_029582525.1 Solanum tacnaense
GATCAGGGCCAATGTTTCGAGCATAATTCTAAATTAGCCACCCTCAATTTTAGTCGAGGTGCACATTGTCACTAAGGACCAGGGCCAATACAATTTTTTTCCCCCACAATGTAGCAATTCACCCTTAGCTATATCAACCAACATTTTCCACCCTTCTTCTCAACATAGTGCATTAAGGAATTTTCATAGGATCAAAAAGACTTGGTCTCAAACAACGGGTTTCGGCTTATCATGTGGTTTATCAATAAACAAGGCTAAAGGCTCAATGGGGCTTTACTAGGGATGATTTCAATGGTAGGCATACAAGTAGAGGTAAGAATTGGCTATTTCAAAGAAGCGCCTCAATCGCATTCCTTAAGTCATACAAACTACTAATTCAACACACACAAGGCAAGTTCTAGATATCAAGTTAAGAAAGAACCAATCAATTCTCACCACACATGGCATTATGACACATATAAGGATATATCAACCAACATGCTTCTACAACTTGCATTACGGTATCATTACACAATTAAGCCCATATAGTTTTATTTTGAGTCAAAACTAAGAACATATGCTTGTTACAAGGTCAACAATTTATTGCATTCTTCCAAATATGACTACCCATGACGTTTGACTAATCTTTCTGAACATAGTTTCAAAAGGCCAAGGTTGTTTTCTCAATCCTACTCTTCTCTTTGATTAATTTTCCCTTAAGACGGTCGTCATCCATCCATCATTGGGAACTGTCACTCCTATGACGACTCTAAGACTCGATAAAGCAAGAACTAGTCCTATTCGGTTCAAAGGGACAACCCTCAGTAAAAGTACCAAAACAAACGCTGAGGAACCCAATTTTTTTTTTTTAACTAAAAGCTACTACTAGACTCGATAAAACAGTAAACAACTATATACAACAGAGACATATTACCCCACCCCACACTTTAAAAATAAGCACTGTCCTCAGTGCACAATGAAAGCAAAGTATAGAGTTAGGAATACTCCCTCGGGCCTCTAGGCCTCGCCGTCATCGTGATCAAACACCATCAAGGCATTCACCTCCTCATCCACAGCATCATCCTCCTCCTCATCATCCATCGCTTCGTCAGCAATAGCCTCATCATCATCCACATGCTCTAAATATGCGGGACCAGTCCGGCATAAGAAAGCTGCACTCTCAGTCAAGGGGTAGCGCTCCACCACGGTTTCCATCTCCTCATCTGTAACTGGACGGCCACCTATCCGCAGCTGCAATTCCGCCATCCTAAACATTCTTGCCATGACATTGTCATCACGGGCTTGCCGTTCTGGAGCAGACAAGACAGGTCCATGGGACGTGTCTAGTGCTTTGTGTGGGTTACATCAACTAATTTACCCGTCAGATCCGGGTGATAAGCAACGGTCATGTCCAGTGTTTCCTCTTCAATACCTTCAGCCCTCAAAAAACGGGTGATCAACCCTCCGTAACATAATCGCCACCTCAAATTGTTCCTAAATTTCATCATATTTTTCCTCAGGATTGCCCCAACATTAATCGGCATTCCCTTCATCAGCATATAGACTAATACCACCCTATCCCTTGTCACATCAGTCAAATGTTTATCAGGCAACAACACACTACATACTATCTTCAGCCACACCCGAGCAACTTGATTAAAGTTAGCAAAATGTAGGGTATTTATGCCTTCCTGTATCCTAACTCCGGTCCCACCTAGCAGTCGAATCAACTCCACACAAAGTATGTCGGATATCCCTATAAGGAAGTTTATCTTTCAAGTTATTAAACTCATCAGGGTCACAATTCAGGGTACCTAACATCTCATTCAGAATTCGAGCAAAAAATTGGACATCTTTCCCCTAACAGGCACAGTCTTATATTTTGTTTCAGTTAGCCAATTAGCATAAAATTCTCTCACTAACGTCAAATTGCAATCTCTCGGATTAGCAAATATAAACCGCAAACCAAACTCATGAACAACCCGATATATATCAGGAAATTGCGACTGTAACCTTACCTCATTCACAAATTCGTCACCCATATACTTCGCTTCTCGCTGGCAATCGAACCATTCCCACCCATATCGTTCCACAGCCTTTTTGCCAAATTTTATACTGGTTCCTTACTGCCAGAGGACCCAGAGGCTTCCCCTTTTCTACTCCGCCTTGAGCCCGCCATATTTTTGGCTTTTGGAGCCATCTCAACCTGTTAAAAAAAAGAAAACTAACGAAACAAAAAAGAAAAAATAGGGGGGGGGGGTCGGGCAGTGATTTGAATGGAGACAAAAAAGGAGAAAAATAGTGAGGGAATGATGGTTTAGAAGGGGAAGGGAAGTGAGGAAGTTGGAGAGTAAATAGTGGAGGAGTGGGGAGGATGAGAGTTCATAGGCGGTGGAGGGAAAAAAAGAGTTTGTTGGTGTTGTAATGGGGAAAATGGGAGTGTCATGGAGAAAGGAGAAGTGTTAGGGAAGAAGAATGGAGAAAAGTTTGAAGGATTTGAGGAGGTGGATCGGTTAGCAGTTAGAGGAATGGGGAAAAATGTGGGATTTTTGGGGTTTTAAAGGGAGTGGGTCGGGTGTGAACTGGGTCAAAACCCGATAACAATAATTCTGGGCAGTGGGGCGATGGGAGGGGCGACGCGCCTCTCAGCGCGCCTGAGAAGCCGCTCTGACGTTTGATGCCAGGCGCGGTGCGCCTGAGATGGTGCTCTGACGTTTGACGCCAGGCGCAGCGTGCCAGCCAGTGCGCCTGGTTCCAGTTTTTTTCCCCCGCTATTGCAAGCTTAGTTACAAAGAATGAAAAATACAATTATAACTAAAACTAAGAACTAAAAGAACATCCTAGATTCTACAAATTAAAACTATGCTAAAAATCAAAATTTCAAACACGAACTCCCTTCTATTACACATTGTTCATGGGTTGCCTCCCATGTAGCGCTTGATTTAACGTCGCAACACGACGCAACTTGGATCATTCATCATTTAGTTCAAGAACCTCCTGATTACGATCCGAATCTTCACCGAAATAGTGCTTCACTCTTTGCCCATTGACCAAGAATGTAGGGCCAGTCTCACCTTGAAGTTCAACTTCCCCATGTTGTGTCATTCTAACCACTTTGATCGGACCATTCCACTTTGACTTGAGTTTTTCGGGGAACAACCTTGGTCTAGAGTTAAAGAATAACACCTTGTCTCCCGGATTGAAAGTGCGAGCCACTATGTGCTTGTCATGCCACCTCTTCGTCTTTTCTTTGTATAGTTTGGCATTCTCATACGTGTGGAGCCTAAACTCTTCAAGTTCATGCAATTGGTTTATTCTCTTTTTACCAGCTAACTCGGGGTCCAAGTTCAACTTCTTAATCGCCCAATAAGCTTGATGCTCTATTTCCGTCGGAAGGTGACATGCTTTTCCAAATACTATGTGATAGGGAGAAGTCCCTATGGGTGTCTTATATGCAGTTCGATATGCCCACAACGCATCATCCAACTTTTCAGCCCAATCTTTCCTCTGCGCATTCACTATTTTCTGCAAAATTTGTTTTACCTATCTATTCGACACCTCCACTTGGCCACTTGTTTGAGGATGGTAAGCTGTCGCAACCTTATAACGAATACCATACTTAGCAAGAAGGTTCTTAACAAGATGGTTAATGAAATGCTTACCTCCATCACTTATCATTGCCCTTGGCGTGCCAAAGCGAGTGAAGATGTGCTTCTTGATGAATTTTATCACCACCCTTGAGTCATTGGAAGGAAGAGCGATCGCCTCAACCCATTTGCTAACATAATCCACAACCACAATAATGTATTGGTTTCCACTTGATGGTGGGAAGGGATCCATAAAGTCAATACCCCATACATAAAAAATTTCCACCTCCAGAATGTTACTTAGTGGCATCTCATGTCGTCTTGAAATAGTACCCAACCTTTGGCATCTATCACAACCCTTCACAAAAGCAACATAATCTTTAAATAGCGAGGGCCAAAAGAAACCAGATTGTAGTACCTTATGAGCAGTGCGCTCTCCTCCATGATGACCTCCATATGGGCTAGCATGACAACTTTCCAGCACTCTGTGAACCTCATACTCCGGGATGCACCTTCTTACTACCCGGTCTACCCCTTGTTTGAACAAGAATGGTTCATCCCAACTGTAGAACTTGGCATCATAGTTAAGCTTTCTCTTTTGTTGGGTGGTAGCACCCGGCGGATAATCACCACTTACTATCAAATTCACTATGTCTGCATACCATGGCACTTGAGAGATATCCAATGCCATTAATTGTTCATCCGGAAACTCTTCCCGAATTTGCTCACCTTCATTCACATGTGAAAAATCTTCCAACCTAGATAAGTGATCTGCTATTTGATTCTCCGTACCCTTCCTATCCTTGATTTCGAGGTCAAATTCTTGGAGAAGCAGTATCCATCGAATCAGCCTTGGTTTAGTATCCTTCTTGTTGAATAGGTACCTAATAGTTGCATGGTCAGTAAAAAAAATCAATTTAGTACCTGCCAAATACGATCTGAACTTGTCGAAGGCGAACACTAGGGCCAGCATCTCCTTCTCAGTCACTGTGTAATTAGCTTGTGTAGAATCAAGGGTCTTGCTTGCATAATAGATTGAGTGGAACACTTTATTTTTTCTTTGTCCCAACACTGCACCCACGGCTACATCGCTTGTATCACACACGAGTTCAAAAGGTAATTCCCAATTAGGGGCAATTAAGATGGGAGCCTCAATTAAGTTCCTCTTCAGAATCTCAAAAGCCTTTAAGCACATCTCATTAAAGTCAAACTTCACCTCTTTCTCCAGAAGGCTGCACATGGGTCTTGCTATCTTGGAAAAATCCTTGATGAATCAACTGTAAAAACCTGCATGACCAAGAAAACTACGCACACCTTTTATAGAAATGGGAGGGGGCAATTTCTCTATAACTTCTACCTTAGCCTTATCAACCTCCAAACCAGATTTAGACACTTTGTGTCTCAACACTATCCCCTCTCTTACCAAAAAATGACATTTTTCCCAATTTAGAACTAAGTTAGTGTCCTCACATCTAGCAAGTACTTTATCAAGATTTCGGAGACATACCTCAAAAGACTTCCCAAAGACGAAGAAATCATCCATGAACACTTTGACGAAGTCTTCCACCATATCATGAAAAATGGCCATCACACACCTTTGAAAAGTCGCCGGTGCATTGCAAAGTCCAAATGGCATGCGTTTGAAAGCATATGTACCATATGGACAAGTGAATGTGGTCTTTTCCTGATCTTCGAGTGCAATTGTGATCTGGTTGTAACCTGAATAGCCATCTAGGAAACAATAGTACTCCTGCCCTACTAACTTGTCAAGCATTTGATCAATAAAGGGAACGGGGTAGTGATAATTCCGAGTAGCATCATTAAGTTTCCGGTAATCCATACAAATTCGCCACCCAGTCACTGTTCTAGTAGGAATTAGTTCATTCTTTTCGTTCCTTACCACAGTCATGCCTCCCTTCTTGGGAACACATTACACCAGACTTACCCACTTACTATCAGAGATTGGGTAAACAACCTAAGCATCTAACCACTTTATCACTTCCTTTCTTACCACATCTTTTATTAAAGGATTTAGACAACGTTGATGTTGTGCACTTGGTTTGTGATCATCTTCCATGTAAATTCTGTGCATATATAACGCCGGACTAATCCCATGAATATCAGCCATTTGCCATCCAATTACTTTCTTCCTTCGCTTCAAGATTCTCAATGCTGCCTCAACTTGTAAATCATACAATTCTGCAGAAAGTATAACATGCAAAGTTTCATTAGTACCTAAATAAACATACCTTAGGTGAGCTGGCAAGGCTTTAAGCTCCAACTTAGAGGCCTCTTCAATTGATGGTTTTGGAGGGGGCCCTAACTCGCGATCTAAAGACTCCACTTGAGTCCTACGAGTTTCTACTACTGCTAGATTTAAGCATGATTCAGTCTCTTGAGCTTCAACATCTCCCTCTAACTGTTGACCCACTAATACTCTTTCTAAGGGGTCTTGGGCAAAACTAACTGTGATTCTACTATGCGATCAACCACAGTAATAGCAGACAACTCTTCATAAATAGAAGACAGTTTTAGCACGCGGTAAACATCAAATACCTCTACCTTATCATGTGACCTCATGGTTAATTGACCAGCTGCTACATCAATTAATGCCCTACCCGTGGCTAAGTAAGGACGTCCCAAAATGAATGGAACTTCAGGATCGGGTTCAAAGTCTAAAACCATAAAATCTACCAAAAAAATCAATGAACCTACTTGTACTAACACATCTTCTACCACCCCCTCTGGCCTAGCAATGGATCTATCAGCTAGTTGAAGAATAACAGTGGTTCGTTTTGGACTACCCAACCCAAGCTTTAGATACAAAGATAGAGGCATTAAATTTATACTTGCCCCCAAATCACACAACCCCCGGGAATGAACACTTTGCCCAATTGTAATCTGCACAGTGAAACTACCCGGATCTTTTAACTTTTTGGGCAGTCTGTTTTGAATCCTTGAGCTGCACTCCTCAGTAAGTGCCACAGTTTCATATTCCGAGAGCCTCCTCTTGTTGGCCACTATGTCCTTTACGTATTTAGCATACTTCGGGATACCCTGTAAAATGTCAACCAAAGGTAGATTAATGTGAACCTGTTTAAGGAGAGAGAGAAACTTACCAAAACATTTATATTCATTCAGCTTTTTGAGCCTCTGTGAAAATGGAGGTGGTAATTTCTTTTGAGGAATGGGTACCTCAACATTGGAGCTTTTTACTACCTCTTCCACATTCTTTTATGTGTTACTTACCTCAGTGTCTCTCTTCTTTGGAGCTAGTTCCTCTAATTGCAACCCACTTCTAGTGCTTACCGCATGCAATTGCTTTGGATTGGGCTAAGTATCACCGGGCAGCCCACCTTGGGGACACAGGTTCAAAGAATTGGCCACTTGTGCAACTCGTTTCTCTAAACTCATTTGGGACATCTGGATGTTTCTAATGTTCTCATCCTGCTTATCTATTCTAGCATTTAATTTGGTCCCTCTTTTAGTCATGAGCTTTTGGAGTAGCTCTTCATTGGTCATTCCCCCTTTTGGTGCACTAGAATTTGAGTCTTGGTTAGAATTGTAGTAATGTTGCCCAGCCCCTTGAGAACGGTATTGGTTAACTCTTTGTGCCTGATTTTGGTTTTGGTTCCCACCCCATGAGAAGTTAGGATGGTTTTTCCAACTAGGGTTGTAAGTGTTACCATAATTCTATTGCACTCCACTCCTTTGCGCATTACCCACATAGTTTACGGAATTCGGGTTTGCTTCGCATCCCTCTGTTTCATGAGTTCCACTACCACATACCTCACACCAATTTGCTGCTTGTTGTACTACATTTACCGGAGCCTGATTTAGAGCTATTTTTTAAAATTGCAATGTAATGTTATGTTGCATTGCATCTAATTTAGCATTAATGGCAGTAGCTTGGTCTACATCTAAGATCCCTGCAGCCTTTTGGGTTGGAGTTCTAGACATTTCACCCTCATACCCTTGGTTCCCTTCAGAAAGTTTATCGAGTAAGGCGAAGAACTCTTAACTTGTTATGGCTAGGGCTTATCCACCTGCTGCACTATTAAGAAGAGAACGAGCATTATAGTCTAAACCTTCAAAGAAAGTGTGACAAAGTACCTTATTGGTTTGCATGTGATGTGGGCAAGCATTCAACATTTGTTTGAAACGAGCCCATGCCTGGTACATGTCCTCCCCTTGCTTTTGAACAAAGTTTATTATCTCTCCCCTTAGCTTCGCGGTTTTCTTGGATGGAAAAAATCGACTCAAGAACTTCTTAGCTAGATCATCCCAAGAAGTGATGGAGTTTGGTGGCTCAGAATCTAACCAGCGTCTTGCCGCTCCCAACAATGAGTATGGGAACAAAGTCAACCTTACATAGTCTGATGAGACTCCAATTGGGATGTATGTATTAGTGATTTCTATGAAGGTCCTAAGATGGATTTGAGGATCTTCATGGGGGAGACCCGTGAATGGAGGATATGTACCATGTTCGGCTTCAGTTCAAATTCTCCCCCCCCCCCCGCTGGAGGTTTCCTAATACTAGATGCCAAGTTGGCTGTGAGTGGGACTGCCACATCACGAACTGGTCTTGCGGGTACGACAAGAGGTGCTCCTTGGTTATTTGGGTTTCTTTGGTTATTCACGTTTTACGAGCTATTTAAGTTGTCTTGATTATCATCCTCAACATTTTCCGGAAGACCTAACCCCAATTCTCCTCGTCCTTGATTCATCTTTCTACGATGTCGTAGAACTCGTTGAGGTTTGTTGTATGGTTCGACAAGTTCTCCTTTCCTAGCCAGACCTGAAAGTCAAGTGCCTGCAACAAACAAGCTAAGATCAAGTAATTAATATCTAAATATTTTAAGTGTAGACTTCAAAAGATTGAATATAAATCAATTTCTAAGTCCCCGACAGCGGCGCCAAAACCTTGTTACTCCCAAAATACACGTAGGTGTACGTGGTCGCACAAGTTGTATAGATTATTCAAGAAACGAGTTATCGTTCCCAAGGGACTTATGATCAACTTATAATCACTCAATTCTACAACTAAAAGTACTCAAGTAACCTTTTTAAGAGTTGTTGATTTAGTTAAGTATCTACTAATAATTATGCACTAAATGAAAGTAACTAATTGTGAACAACTTTGATATAATATGGTTCAAGCAAGTTTAAAAATAATTCCAGGGCTGCAGCGTACATTGAATATAATGCATAATATCATTGGCTTAGAATTCACTTTAGTTGTCAAATTACTGGTTTATAGGGTTGATAGTATAGTCCGGGTGGTTCGCCTCTCGCCGCCTACCCCAGTTAGCCATCTAACTACATCGTTGAGCGAGGATAAATAAACTAACTGGCGAGCATGCATATTTCATCCTATTTCGTAACCAAGCAATGCGTCTGGGCGTCACTCCTGAACACTAATCACCTCAATTTAATGGGTGGACCAAGCTCTCTCTATTCTCTGGTCTATCTAATCCCTCCTCGTTCGATTTTAAGATTAGACACTAGATTTATTTTATGGTACGCACGCATAAAATAGTAAAACAAGAATATAGAAGTAATTTGGATTGACAATCGAAAATTAATTCATAAAGCCTCAAACATTCAGCACATAATTCATAGCTACAGCCCCAGAACTAGGGCGTTTAGCTACTCATGCTAATAGAAAATAAGAAAATACTATACTTCATGCAATTTCCAAAAAATAGAAGAGTTAAAGGATTAAAACCTATTACAAACTTGAATTCTTGGCCTTACACACTAAATCAAAAGTCGAACCCTTATTATGGAACCCTAAGGATCTATTTATACTAGTAGGAAAAATTGGGAACCAATCCCACTCAAATTAGGAATCCTATTTAATGTTAAAAACATGGAAAAGTCGGAGAACAGGTGGTGTGTCGCGCCCCTTATGGCGCTTCAAGGTTTCTTCACTCGTTTATCTCCTGGCGCGCCGCGCTAAGCAGAGTGCCTGAGCAGCGCCTCTGAGGTTTCCCTCCTGGCGCATCGTGCCTCTCAGTACGTCGCAACATGCTCTCTGAAGTACCACCAGTGGCGCGCCGCGCCAACCAGTGCGCCAACCACTGGTAGTTTTTGCCTTGGCCATTTTCTTGCACCTCTTTGTTCTTTCTTCCATCAAGATTTCTTGAAACAACTAATCACATGTGTAAGTATGCAATCATCACAAGTTAAACTAAAATTCAAGCTAATAACTCAAGATCGTCATCAAACATCATCACTTCGTGGGACAATTTCGACTACTTAGGTATATAAATATGCCTAAGATCAACCAGCATTAAGCGATCATTGTCGATCTTCAAGTGAACCCTTGACCTGACTAACTAATTAGCGGAAAACTATCACATGCATACAAAAGATTATATTGATGAATTCTTAAAATAATAAACTGAAATCTATGCGCTGTCTGAAAATACTCAGTATATAAATAAATAGTAACATGAGTCAAAACATTTGAGAAGGAAAAATAAACCAATTTTGTAATCTTATCTATTTATGAAGCCTCTACCAACTGAAGATAGATATCGAGGCAAAACTCATGACTCTCTAAAAAATACTACTAAAACAATGAGACTTGAGTCCTCCGAAAGCAATGAGAACTCATAAAAAACTGACGAATGAGTGATCTCAACAAAGGGACTGTTGATGATCCGGAATACCTGCTTTTGCATCATGAAACGATGCAACATTGAATGATGTCAGTACATGGAATTTATGATATGCAATAACGCTAAACAAAACAAGTAATAAACTAAATTGAAGGCTGAAAGTAACTTAACTGAAGTAAAGCATGAACATGAAATGCAATCATTAAAGTTTTATAATATGATATGCAATAATATCAAGACACTAAAATAAGATATTTTACTTTTATGGAGAGTTTCTCTAACTGACAACCATCACTATGAGCCTTGTGATGATACAACGTCTTGCTCACGTTGCTAGAGCCGCCATATACCTTGCCGAAGCATAAAACACAACTCCACTTATGGATCCAACTAAAAATTCCTCAATGAGACTGGTAAGGAGTCACTCGAATCAATGATACGATCTTATCTTACGCTGGCTACGTAGTTCATGGGTTCGATTTGTCTTAACTCATACCCAAATCGATGCTCAATACAACCCCCAAAATATGCAATAATTCTCATATAGTATATGTACTGAGTTAATACTCAAATGCTCTTCAGGGAAAACTGATCTTTACTATGTTGGCTGAACTTTTTCTAAAACTATTTATGCTCTTCTCAAATTAACAATGATTTTATTTAAACAAAATAATGCATTTGGAACCATCAGGCTCCCTTAAAACTCTTCACAAATGATTAGTTAAAATACTTGAACTTACTTTAATTTAGAATCCAGTGCAAGAAAATAGCTATGAAAGATTTTTCAACAACTCTCAATTTAGTAGGGTTCATGTGATAAATAAGCATGAACAACAATTCAATGCATCAAATATCATAGCCTCGATAATAAGAAATCAGAACTTAAATCAATGAATGAAAGGCAAGTTCAGAATACACGGAAGACTTGGGGTAAGAACCCTAAAATTTATTCTTAGTGACTAAATTCAGATGTAGGGTGTGAGGACTAACATAGTTCATCACTATGAATAGCCTTACATACTTGGAAGGTCAAGGTTCTTGAAGGAGCTTGAAGAAAATGTTTGAAACCCTAGTTTTCTCCTCTTGAATCCTTGTTCTAAGTCTTGGGAACTATTATTAGAGGGTTAGGGTCTAACTAAACTGAAAAGGACCTTATGTAGGTGTAAAATCGTCAGGATTTTGGGCTTAAAATAGATGGGAAAAGACCAAATTAACCCCCAATTAAACCGACAGAACTGTCTATGAAAGGGCATCTACGGTCCGTACTAACTTTTATGGACCGTATTGTCCTCTCGTGGTTCCCACTACTGGAAATCAAGTCTTTGACTGAAAACCATGAACCACCATATACGACCCGTAGTTCTGTGTACGACCCATACAAGATGTCGGAAGAACTCAAGGTGTCAAAATTCACTATGTTTGAAACTCAATTCACGAGCCTCATCCATGACCCATAGACCCATCCACGAGCCGTCCTGTTGGCTCGTAAGACTTCATGTGAGGGTTGACATTTACTGAAATTTCCAAATACAACTACGATTGGGTTCCACGATCCGTGGTTTCATGTACGGTTCATACATACCACTCATGGAACCTTGCAACAACAACCTGTCTACACCTTTCAACTTCAAGCTAACTTTTACACTTTCAAGGTGTTACACCTATTACACCCTGCACTATTTAATAGTGTATTTTAAAGATATATATGTGCCCAACTTTACCACTTACTCAATCAATCATAAGTGATTGTCTCACACGAGTCATTTAATTCATTTAAGTAGTTAAATTAGTCAACTAGTTTAATTAATTGATTTTAAGAAATATATTTTAAAAGGTCAAAAAGAGGAAATTTGTATTCGATTGTCGACCTTCCTCTTTCCCAAACATTTTTTATCTACCAAATCTGTCAAAGTGACTCATTTTTCTACACTTTTCTCAATCGTGTTTCTAAATTTCTTGTGGTAACGTGGATGTGTGATCTTGATAACATGACTAAAATCGTGCATGTGTTATTGTTCTGGTGTCCCTTCACCTATATTCCTGAATCAGTGACCTACATAACTTGAAGGTTAGTCCTTTTTTCGTGTCTTCTAACCTTACAATTGAATTTTTCATTAGAAATTATTTAGGATTTGATTACTATTGTCATTATTATAGATTTTGAAGTAAGAAATTTTAGGTTTTATCGATAAATTAGGGTTTTTTACTAGTCTGAGTTCTTGTATTATAATGGTGATTGGTTACAATAAATGTTTGAGTTGTATATGAATAACAATTGTATGAGTAGATAAATTAGCTAGGGTTTTCCTAGTCTAAATAGAATAATCCATTTCTCCCAAATTATACAATTTGTAAGAACTGATTGTATTCTTCATTTTCTATTTTTTATGTATTGTAAATGTGACATAAATTTAGGAATGGGTGCGTTTGCATATATACCAATGAGATATTAGCATGTCGGGATTTTGAATAGTAGGAGTCGAAAACCATGATATAGGGTGGA
Source organism: Solanum tacnaense (assembly GCA_029582525.1). Taxonomy (NCBI): domain Eukaryota; kingdom Viridiplantae; phylum Streptophyta; class Magnoliopsida; order Solanales; family Solanaceae; genus Solanum; species Solanum tacnaense. The sequence continues at coordinate 12,696 of JAJOOD010001571.1, forward strand.
GAAATCACTGAAATATTCTATGTGGATGTGGATAGAATATTTTACTTTGAACTAACTAATGATATTAAAGAGTTATGGTATACTACGAGTTGCACCTTTTATGTTAGGCCAACTAGGAGTGACTTTCTATTAGATATACAAAGTGATGGATATATTTTTGAAATTTCACAAAGCTCTCAAGATGGGGATATTATTGAGGTGTATGTTTGTCACATGGTTGATCAAGTAGATGGCCCAATTTGTTTTTTTGGAATACACTCTTACCAATGACGAATCTTTTAGTGCTTCTAATAAAGAAGGGGACAAGGGACCCATGAAGGGGAGAGAGTTGTTCATATTAATGAAATTTTTTAGTTTGAAGCTGCAACTACTCAACCAACAACTTCTCAAAGTTCTGCAACTTCTTAGCCTGAGATTGTTTCACCTACTCAAGCATCAGGTATTGCAATTGCTGAACACCAGACTATTACACCTACTCAAGCATCAACTACAACATATGTTGAGCCTATTGTTGTTGAACCAACTCAACCAACAACTAATCCAACTGTTGAATCTGTTTTTGATGATGACATTCTAGTGCTAGACTCTGACTAGTAAATTGAAAATAGTTCAAATTCAAACAATCAAGATTTGTTCAATGAATGTGATGTTGAATATAAAGTGATGTCTATGAAGAAAAACATAAACATGAGGGCAGAGAAGAGGCTATACCAAATGAGGAAAAGAATTGAAAGAATACTAAATGACTCAGAAGAAATTCTGATTGCTGAAGTTGGTCCAAATTTTGGTTTTGATGAGACTGATCCTGTTGATAATAAATTAGAAGGTAAAATTATTGGGGATGAGCCTGTGTATTATAGTTTTGATGCATATAGTGTTGAAACTGATTCAGATAATGAGACAAGAAGGGATAATAGAAGGGTATTTTTGATAATACTGCTGAAAAAGGTTGTGTGGCAATTGTGCATGATTTTTGAGGGTGTGAATGACTTTAGGAACACTGTTACAAAATATTCACTTCAAAAAGGTGTCCCGTTAGAAAAGCTTACTAATGAGCCCAAAAAGGTGAGGGTCAGTATGATTAGAATCTACTATCCTAGGCATAGATGTGTCAAGACCACATGAAATTACATGTGCAATGCTAAGTTCTTATATATGTACTACAAAGTTAGAATCAGTAAAAAACCAAACATTAGAATATTCAAATTTCAATAGTTGTTTAGAACGAAGTTGGGAATACATGTTGGGACTACTACGACTATGAGAGCAAGACATAGAATACTACATGAACTAATGGGTGATCATCTAAAAGAGTTTGATAAAAATTTTGACTATAGGGATGAATTGTTTAGGACCAATTCAGGTAACATTTGTGTAGTAAAAGTTGATGATTCTGAAGGTAATTGTAAGCTAATTTTTTAGAGTTTCTATATATCTTTTGATATTTGCAGAAAAGCTTTTCTTAGTGGTTATAGGAAATGTATTGGTTAAGATGGATGTTTCTTGAAGGGAGTAACCAAAGGAAAATTTTTGGTTGTTGTTTCTAAAGGCCAATAATCAAACGTTGTCTATTGCATGGGATGTAGTAGAGTATGAGAATAAAAAATACATGGACATAATTATTTAAATTGTTGATAGATGACTTGTGATTAGGTAATGGCAGAGATTACACACTCATTTCAGATATGTAAAAGGTATGTTTTTTTGTTAATTTACTTATGTTTAATGCATTGTTTTTGTTACTGCAATAGTGATGTCTTTGTTCATTGTAGAGGCTTAGAGAAATAGTCATGAATCTTTTATCAGAGGTGGAACATAGGATGTATGCAATACACATCCTTGATAACTAGGAAAAACATTGGAGAGGTTTGAAAAAAAGGAATCAATTTTGGAAATGTGCAAGAAACACCTTTGAGGGAGAATTAAAGGCAAATTCAGCTTAAATGAAATTACTAGGTAACAAAAATATTGTTCTAGATTTACTTCACTATAATGTATAATCTTGGTGAAAAATGTACTTTAGGATTGATGTTAAGTTTGACAGCATAGATACCAATATGACTGAAAGCTTCGATGCTTGGATCTTAGCTATAAAGCATAAAACCATTATCACTATGTTTGAAGAAACAAGAGTGGAGGTAATTATTAGACTAGCACAAATCCCTCTATTTCAAGAAATGTGATTAACCAACATTTCTCCAATGGCATTGAGAGTACTAGAAATAAACATAGAAAAGCCAATGAGATTTCATATTGATTTCAATGGAAAGAGAGAGGCTTTGAAATTTTTGATGAATATGTCCATACTATTGATATGAAGAGTAGGACATGTAATTGTAGATTAGGGATGTTCAAGGGAATATCATATCCACATGTCATTGCTAGTATTCTTTACTAGAAATGAAAACCAATTACCTATGTTGATAATTGCTACAGTAAAAAGACTTATCTAAGAACCTGTTGTCATTACCTTCAACAAGTGACCAACATGAAAATGTGGCCTGATTTAATAAATTGTCATGTGGAATCTCTAGTTGCTAAGTATATGCCATAAAAGCCATAAAAGATTAGAAAAAGAGAGTTTAGGAGTCATAAAAGTCTGGAAAATTATTAAAGAAATGTGTTTGCATAACTTGTAGCACTTATCAGGGAAACAATCACAACAAAAGGAGTTGTCTTTAAAGGTATGTATTTTACATGTTATCTCTTATTTATGGTTTAAATTTGAGTTATGTTGTTGTTGGACCAAGTAATGAAGTTGGTACTTCTGGGCAATTCCTAGACCTAGGGGCAGGCCAAAGAAGACACCTACTCTCTAGGGGAAATGCCAAAAACAAATGTTAATCCTGATGCACCCCTAAAGCTAGGGGAAGGCCAAGAAAAACAATAAACAAGCTAAGGAATAATGATTTTGATGTTGAGGCAGCTGCAAATGGCAGATGAAAGACTCGTGAACCCATTGTAGCATCAACTATAGACAGAGGTATGACTTTTTAACCTATTGCAGCACTAGAAAGAGATATGGAAAGAGTTGTTATTATAACCACTTCCTCACCTGCAAGAGGAAGAGGCATAGATATTGGAAGGGCTATTACAACACCCGTAAGAGGAATAGGCATATGCACTGAAAGGACTTCTACAACACTTGTAAGAGGAAGAGTTATAGGCATTGGAAGAGATTCTACAACACCTTTTAGAGAAAGAGGCATAGGCATTAGAAGGGCTTCTACAACCACTTCCTCACCAGCAAGAGGATAAGGTATGAGAAGGGGTGATGCAACTATTTAAGTACTAGGAAGAGACAAGGTGTAACACCCCGTATCCGAAAGAGGGAACTTAGCAACTTTAGGAATTTCAGGTGTCACCCACGAGAGGGCCAAAACAACACCCCGTGGTTAGACCCATGCCCCGTGGGTGGAGTTTTGTGGATGACCACCCTAGAGAATCTTCCTAAGGTAGTGACCACGCGCAGGACCCACGCCCTGTGGATGGGTCCACGCCTCGTGGCTGGGGTCGTAGGTCCAAGCCCAAATTCCAGTGTCTCTGAACCCAAACCACGCTTGACCAGGACAGACCGTAGGTCCATCCACGGTCTGTCAGCGAGGTCTCGTGGGTGGGCAAATGGGGGAGTTTTGGTGGTTAAGTTTAGGGGTATTTTGGAGTTTTCCTATTTTAATTAGGATTAAGTGGTGTCGTTTTACCCTAATCTAGACCACCCATATAATTACTTTAGACCATTAAATTAAGTCATCGTAAGTCATTATTTCAAGACCCCAAAATAAACCTAAATTATTTCTCAAATATTCTCTCTTTAGAAAGTGAAGAAGAAGAAGATAATCAAGCTAGGTCAAGTCAAGTCTCCATTGTTTCAAGCTTGGTAGGATTTGTAATCAACGTATAATGGCTTATTCATTCATGGATTCCTTTCATCCATGAAGCCCCCATGTTTTCCCCAATTTAGAAGAACAATTCCCCAAGTCAAACTAGGGTTTCTTTTAATGCTATGGGTTAAGGTCCAATAGAGTGGATTATGATTGTTTTTGATAGAATTGCATGTTTTTAGTGTGATTACACATGTATTCATGCTTAACCTATGATTCTGAGGTGGAATTGATATAGTTTGGTTTTATGCCATGAGAGGGGAAATTAAGGGCTTAGATGTGATCTTCTAAGATTGATGAATTACTTTATGGATTTCTTGAGATTATATTGTGAATGTATGCATGTTCTTATAGAATATATTTAAATGCTTTCAGACCCCTTTGGGAGTAAGGTGTCAATGATTATACTAATTTTGTTGTGATGATTGAAAGGACATTCTCATGAACACATAATGAACATGATGCGAAAGGTTTTCTCACCTAAAATGAATCTAAGAGTAAAAGTGATCATGGATGGTGATGTGATCACGCATGATCTAATAAGACTTCCTAGTGAACTAAGACATGCTTGAAGATAGTATCTCGTAAGTGTTCAAAGGCTTCATGTATGAATTATGTTAGCTTGAAGTAGTGCTGAGATACCTCTTCATGAATCTCTTGACTTGGTAAAACAAGACCATCCATGGTAACCTGAGATAGTAGAACTCATGGATAGCCTTGGATTGAGAAATTGTACCCTTCCAATGTAGCTTGGACTAGCATAATAGAATGCTTGCATGATAGCTTGACTTGGTGAGGACACATCATTTCATGATAGCTTGGATTGAATAATACTACCCTTCCTTGAGTAGCTTGGACTTGCATGAGAGTGTGCTTTCCATGATAGCTTGGTCTAGCATAGTAAGATGTTTTTCCTTGATAGCCTTGAATTGGTAAATTGTAACCATTCATAAGTGATGTTATGTTGTGGACTAGTAGAGAAATACTCTTCTATGATTACTATGAATATGAGGGACAAGTCCCTAATCTAAGTAGCATGCTTATGATGAATCAAGATTACTTCATGGAAGTATTGTAGGTATGTTTCAATATGAGATTTGATTGTATGATGTTAGATTAGCTTGGATTGTTGCTATAGTTGCTTTCCTTGATATGTTTGACTTAAGGTGAATGTTCCCTTTTCTATGAGAAATTAGATAAGGATGAGATCAAAAGATGATGAATATGAATGAGGGCCTAAGTGGTTTGCTTAGCATGGGTGAGATTTATGGGGTCTTATTCATGCATTGCACAAGCATGCTTTGAGGGTTACTTATGAAGTGTTTTTCTTATGTCATGTTGATCTAGATGCATTGATTATGCCTATGACTATGTTGTTATCCCTTATGCTTATAGTCTATGCCTTATGTTGATGTCTCTTATGATTTTGGTATATGTCTTACGTTGATTAATGCCTATATTATGCTTATGTTGATGATTTATGCTAGCCACCATATTTAGTACTTTATTGTACTAATGCATACTCTTGCCTACATTTTTATCAAATGTAGGTTCCGAAGATATTGACTTCTATTCTCGTGGGTAGGATCTTAGTAGAAGCAAGCAAGTGAAGATTTGGTGAGTCCTTATAGCATCGAGGAGTTGCTCACCCTTTTATTTTATGTCTTTCTTTATATTAGAACTTTTGTATGGGTTGTGTCCCTAAGACTTTCATGTATTATATGGTTTGAGACAATGTTAAAGACTTCCGCTTCATTTTATGAGACTTTGGTTGTATTGGAAAATGTTTTAAATTTCTGCACTTTTCTACTATCTTATGTTATGATATGCTAAGGGACTTGTGTGAGACTTCTCAGAGTCTTGTACACCTTGTTAAATCTAGGGGGTACCCCTGGTTTGTGATAAACTTGGTAATCAGAACACAAGGTTATAATGGTTCTAGGATGTCTCAAAACCACGTCTAGTAGAGTCATGTTCATAAGTGTGAAGTGCTTCACATTTATGAATGAGAAGCTTTTATATGCTTAGGAAACTTCACTTCGTCATTCTCTAAGTCGTGCCATAAAGTTTAACTCTATTAGGTCTTTTTTCTAATTTGTACCCGATGGTTTTCAGGATATGTTTATTACAAGGGCTAATGCTAGAAGGAATGAAGAAGGCAATGTGGATCAAGAAGTGAGAATGTGACTCATGCGGAGTTTAGAGAGACTATTCAAATGATGGCTCAAGCCGCAAAGGCTCAAGCCAATAGAGAGGTGGTAGCTCCCGTGAACCCAATTGTGGGTACGACCGCTTCAAGAGTGAGGGATTTTATGAGGATGAACCCTCCAGAGTTTTATGGGTCAAAGATGGAGGAAGATCCGCACGAGTTTATAGATGAGGTCCATAAGATGTTAGACATTATGGGAGTTACTCCGGTAGAGAAGGCGGAACTAGCCGCTTACCAACTTAAAGAAGTTTCCCAAGTGTGGTTTAATCAATGGAAAAAAACTAGAACGGAGGAGATGGGTCTCATAAAGTGGGAGAGGTTCAAAAATGCTTTTCTTGATAGGTTCTTCGCTCTAGAGATGAGAGAGGCTAAGGTGCTTGAATTTATTAAACTTAGGCAAGGTAGTATGAGTGTTAAGGAATACACCTTGACGTTTACCCAACTATCTAAGTATGTTCCTTCAATTATGGAGGATCGTAGGGCTAAGATGAGTAAGTTTGTGTTGGGAGTGTCTGATCTAGTGGTGAAATAATGTCTTACGGCTATGCTTGTTCATGATATGGATATTGCTCATCTTATGATTCATGCTCAACAAATTGAGGATGCAAAACTAAAAGGGAGAGCTAGGGAGAAATAAAGGTCTAGAAATGATTATGGTGATTCCTCTCATGTGAGGTCCGATGGACATGGTCGTTCTAGGAATCGACAAGGTTTTCCAGGCAAGACTACTTCAATGCTCCTAACTACTAAACCGCAAGGAATAGTAGTGAGCCCTTATGGCCTACTTGTGCTAAATGTGGAAAGAGAAATGAGGGTAGGTGCTTGGCCGGTAGTGAGGGTTGCTTTAGTTGTGGTGAAAGTGGCCACAAGATGAGAAATTGCCCATAGATGAAAGCTAAGGGAAGAGAGGGTAAGCAAGTTGCTCCTAGTGGTTCAGATGGGAACACTCTAAAGAAGAATAGGTTTTATGCTCTCCAAGCTAGAGGTGAACAAGAGTGTCCCCCGGATGTGACTACCGGTATGTGTTTTATGCTTTATAGCTTCCGGTGTTGTTTTGTCTTTTGTGACTTGATATGCTAGACTTTGATGTTGTCTTTAGTATGAATGGGTTGCATTATTGTTATTGTTTTATTGATAGTAGAACCCTACTTAGCCATTTTGCATTTTGGGTATGTTTATAAGACTTGATGTTTAAGTGTTTAGATAATACCTAGGTGTGGTGATTGAGTAGACTCCTATGAAGGGTAGTAGTGTAATTCACCTTGGCTTAGAATCCTCTTGTGTGGTGGATGTGAAAGCTTAGTGATAACTTGTTCCGACCTTAGAATTGAAAGAAATGGTGCTTAGAAAGTCCGTATAGACTTACTCCCAAGGGGGAGATGATGTGCATAGATAGCAAGGTCGATGAGTGTCCTTAATGTTCATGCTTTGGGTTGTTCGTAATTCTCACCTTTAGAGGTGTAATGAGTTTGGGAGAGTTTAGTCCCCATTTTGTAAACCCATATGAGATCTTAGACCGACAAGTCAAGAAATAGAAGAACAAGGAAGTTGTTCCATTAAAGTGTTAAAGAGTGATGTTTTAGTTGAAGGTGGCATTTGGGAGGCCGAGGGCCAATAAGATGTCCCAATATCCTCATCCTTTTCCTTGTATTCCTCATTTAGCATTGAGATGATGAGTTTCTCATGGTTTATTCTTTATGTGAAGTCATGTTTGTTTTAGATGTTTTCATGATTTCCTTATGTTGTGTATGTTCATGAAGAGCTTGTGTTTTTGAAAGAAAATGAGTTTGCATGATTGATCTTCCTCATTTTGTAGTGCATTGATGAGTTGCATATAGACTTCATGAGATGAGTTGTGAAATATGCCTTAGCTTGGAGTTGAGAGATTCCTCCTTGGATGTATGTTATGAGTATAGATTGCATATAGGCTCCATGATATTGTGTTAAGTATGCTTATAGCTTGGAGATGGTAAGTTCCTCCTTGAACATGAGTATATGTTGAAAATTACTTGCATTTTGGGTTGTTACATGCAGTTCCTACCTTCTTTGTGATGCATTGAACATGTTTATCTTAGAGTTGATGATTCCTCTTTGGTTGTGTGCATTTAGATGTGTTGCATGCATGATGGGTTGCTAGTCTAGAGTTGTGACCTTAAGAAGTGCCTAGAACGTCATTCGAGGATGAATGTTCCCAAGGGGGAGATATTGTAACACCCCATATTCGAAAGAGGGAACTTAGCAACTTTACGAATTTCAGGTGTCACCCACGAGGGGTCCAACCACGCCTCGTGGGTGGAGTTCGTGGATGACCACCTTAGAGAATCTGCCTAAGGCAGTCACCACGGGCAGGACCCACTCCACGTGGATGGGTCCACGCCTCGTTGTTGGGGTCGTAGATCCAAGCCCAACTTCCAGTATCTTTGAACCCAAACCACGCTTGACCAGGACGGACCGTTGGTCCATCCACTGTCCGTCAGCGTGGTCTCGTGGGTGGGCAAATGGGGGAGATTTGGTGGTTTAGTTTAAGGGTACTTTGGGGTATTCCGGTTTTAATTAGGATTAAGTGGTGTCATTTTACCCTAATATAGACAATCTATATAAGTACTTTAGACCCTTAAATTAAGTCATCCTAAGTCATTATTTCAAGACCCTAAAAGAAACCCAAATTCTCTCTCAAATATTCTCTCTCTAGAAAGTGAAGAAGAAGGAAAATCAAGCTAGGTCAAGTCAAGTCTCCATTGTTTCATGCTTGGAAGCTTTTGTAAACAAGGTATGATGGATTATTCATTCATGGATTCATTTCATCCATGAAGCCCCCATGTTTTCCCCAATTTAGAAGAAGAATTCCCCAAGTCAAACTAGGGTTTCTTCTAATGTTATGGGTTATGGTCCAATAGAGTGGATTATGATTGTTTATGATCGTTTATGATAGAATTGCATGTTTTTAGTATGATTATACATGTATTCATGCTTAACCTATGATTCTAAGGTGCAATTGATATAGTTCGATTTTATGCCATGAAAGGGGAAATTGAGGGCTTAGATGTGATCTTCTAAGAAGATTGATGAATTACTTTATGGATTGCTTGAGATTAGAGCACATATATATGGATTGCTTAAGAGTAAAGCACATAGACATGAATTGAATTAGATTACAACGTATATGATGAATTATGGTTAGTAGGGCTTGAGATTGAGACTATATGATGATATATGATTAGAATTGCTTAAGGAATGAAGCATGTGATTAGAACGTCTTAAGAACTAGGCCTATGTGATGATCATGAGAATTATTGCTTTGAGAGTAAGGCTAATATGATGAATTATGAATGTTAAGGCTTTGAGAGTGAAGCTTATATGTATGTTGATTGTATATAGTATTGTTGTGGAAGGCTTACCCACATGATCTATATTATGAATGTACGCATGTTCTTACAGAATCTATGTAAATTGTTTAGGAATCCTTTGAGAGTAAGGTGTCAATGATTATGCTAATGTTGTTGTGATGATTGAAAGGACATTCTCATGAACACATAATGAACATGATATGAAAGGTTTACTCACCTAAAATGAATCTAAGAGTAAAAGTGATCATGGATGGTGATGTGCTCACGCATTATCTAATAAGACTTCCTAGTGAACTAAGACATGCTTGAAGATAGTATCTCGTAAGTGTTCAAAGGCTTCATGTATGAATTATGTTAGCTTGAAGTAGTGCTGAGATACCTCTTCATGAATCTCTTGACTTGGTAAAACAAGACCATCCATGGTAACCTGAGATAGTAGAACTCATGGATAGCCTTGGATTAAGAAATCGTACCCCTCCAATGTAGCCTGGACTAGCATAATAGAATGCTTGCATGATAGCTTGACTTGGTGAGGCCACATCATTTCATGATAGCTTAGATTGAGCAATAGTACCCTTCCTTGAGTAGCTTGGACTTGCATGAGTGTGTGCTTTCCATGATAACTTTGTGTAGCATAGTAAGATGCTTTTCCTTGATAGCCTTGAATTAGTAAATTGTAACCATTCATGAGTGATGTTATGTTGTGGACTAGTAAAGAAATACTTTTCTATGATTTACTATGAATATGAGGGACAAGTCCCTAATCTAAGTAGCATGTTTATGATGAATCAAGATTAATTCAAGGAAGTATTGTAAGTATGTTTCAATATGAGATTTGATTGTATGATGTTAGATTAGCTTGGATTGTTGCTATAGTTGCCTTCCTTGATATGTTTAACTTAAGGTGAATTTTCCCCTGTCTATGAGAAATAAGATAAGGTTGAGATCAAAAGATGATGAATATGAATGAGGGCCTAAATGGTTTTCTTAGCATGGGTGAGATTTATGGGGTTTATTCATGCATTGCACAAACATGCTTTGAAGGTTACTTATGAAGTGTTTTTCTTATGTCATGTTGATCTAGATGCATTGATTATGCCTATGACTATGTTGTTATCCCTTATGCTTATAGTCTATGCCTTAAGTTGATGTCTCTTATGATTTTGGTATATGTCTTATGTTGACTAATGCCTATATTATGCTTATGTTGATGATTTATGCTAGCCATCATATTTAGTACTTTATTGTACTAACGCATACTCTTGCCTATATTCTTATCAAATGTAGGGTCTGGTGATATTGACTTCCATTCTCGTGGGTAGGGTCTTAGTAGAAGCAAGCAAGTGAAGATTTGGTGAGTCCTCATAGCATCGAGGACTTGCTCACCCTTTTCTTTTATGTCTTTCTTTATGTTAGAATGTTTGTATGGGTTGTGTCCCTAAGACTTTCATGTATTATATGGTTTGAGACAATGATTAAGACTTCTGCTTCGTTTTATGAGACTTCGGTTGTATTAGAAAATATTTTTAATTTCCTCACTTTTATACTATCTTATGTTATGATATGCTAAGGGGCTTGTATGAGACTTATCAGAGTCTTGTACGCCTTGTTACATCTAGGGGGTACCCCTGTGTCGTGACACAAGGTTTTGAAAATACATGTAAGTGCTATAGGAATGCCAAAAAGGGCATCTTAATAAGTGGTTTGAAAATTCAACAAGTTACTTCAAATGATGAGGGATGAGATAAGAGTGAATAAAAGACATAAAATAACTTCTTCACAGTCCAAGGAACAATGGAAGTAGTGTTAAGATGTTAATAGTTTTTTCAGATTAAAGCTGATATAACATTGTTAATTGGGCAAGTTGTTTCACCATACAATATAATATAATTTAACAAGGCTATATGTTTTGAACTTGTGATGGTCCACTTGAACATCTATATTAACTTGATGCCCTAATTTTGTATGAACCAACTTATTTGTTATTATTATTGAATGTGTCTAATATTTGTGCTAATAATTTGTGCTTATCATTTGTGTTAACCGTTTGTGCTAACAACTTGTGTTAACTGTTTGTGCTAATAGTTTGTGTCAACAAATTTGTGTTTACACTCTGTGTTTGTACTTTGTGTTCATCTATTGATTCAAACAATCAGTACAAACATAGAAACAAGGATCTTGCATCCAACACAAAATCAAGTTCATTGATTTCAACCATACAAACTAGCAAACATAAAAACTTTCAAACTTACATCAAACCAAAGAAATGCTTCAACTAGATATTTTGATCCAAACAACAACATACATGATCAAGAGACACAACATGAAGATTCTATTGAGACTACAGTAGTTACTCTCTTTCTTCTTCACCTCAATCAGTTTCTCTATTGCATTTTTCATCAGCTCAACCTCTTCATGACCCTTGAAAGAAAACACTCCTTCCACCTCTTTCACACTACATTGTTCTTTCAACTAGTATATATATGTTGAGCTTCCATCTTTGTAATTTCTCTATCGTTGTAGCCCATGATTTCTTCCTTCTTCTTCATTTTCTTCACATTTGCAAGTAATAGTTCATTCATGTCCATCATTTTCTTCACCATCTTTGGAATGATGAACTTAGATCGTTCATTAACCACATCATTTCTGCAATAAAAGTATTTACACTTTTCTGATCCATAGTATGGGTAAGATCAAA
>JAJOOD010001572.1:0-28223 GCA_029582525.1 Solanum tacnaense
TGTAATAGTTGATTAATTTGTAGTAACAAGTAAAAAGTAAGCAGGATTCGCAATTTGTAATATCAATATAAGATGACACTAGGGAAAATGTGTTCCCCACAAGCTCTTAATGTAGTAATCTTAATAATAGTAACTATTTCCTAGTGTAAACATGTAAGGTTGGCATGTTAGGTATCTCTTAAGTGAATGGTCGTTCAAGTATGGAATATAACCACATAATTTGATTGGTCTATGGTTGTATACTTTACCGACCCTTACTCTTAACCGCAGATTAGCCCTCGCAGTAAGTGGGTCAATTTATTAGATAGCAGATTATCACTCTAAATCTCGATTGTTTTATCCCTTCTCATTCATTACTTCCTTGGTCAGGCAAGTAGGAATCAGGTGAGTTCTAACGTTGCGCACTATTAAAAGGTATTCAAAACTGAGATATTAACAATACATGCATAAACACGATTCTAAAATTACTTAATTATTAGTTTTACGTTGTTAATTACTCATGGTTCCCACAACTCTAGTTGTGGATTTAGCTACTCATGTTTGAGGATTCACAATTCATATTAGGGTTAATAGTATAAATCATGAACTTACAATTAGAATAGATGAAATTTGGAATATTGAATTTAAGAACAAACACAAATTTCATAAACAAATCTTCAATAATTGATTGCCGAAAGTGTTCCCAAAAAAATTCTTAAAGCCAAAACAAAGTATCACCAAACATCTAACAACCCAAAAACGAAATTTACTACTAAAATTTATATAAAATAAATCTTAAACCAAGTAAGAAAAGGAATTCTTCAGGAAATTCAGTTCTAGGCAGTATCACCAATGGGTGGCTACCTACGGCTAGTTACAAGAACAACGGCTCGTAGGTGCTACCGTTGCTTAGAAGTTAGCCAAAAATACAACAATGGGTGTCATCGACGTCCATGACCTACAACACGTAGGTCTAAGCATAGCCCGTCCTGTTCAATCGTATTTCATGGACTGGAATTTACTTTCTTTGAAGTTACCTATGACTCACTATCGATGGCTCATGAATCACCTATTTCATTCCATATTTCATCCATTTTCCTCAGAACATCACCCACGCCTTCCACCTATGGCTCGTTGATGGAATGAGAGCTCGTAGGTGGACTCGTCTATCACCAAGTTCCTGCTGTTCCAACCACCTTCAACACCAACTACTCCAAAACCTATTTTTTGTTAAATTAACCCAAAGTACCACCACATCATATAACAAAATGTCTAAGACTCATGAAAAACTCTAAGTTTAATGCATCAAAATACCATAAATTCAAGGTACCTCAACCTTATCCCCCAATTGATTAGAAACAAGTGTTGCTTTATTATACAAAGAAAAGGAGCTCTAATCCTTGTTGATCAACTGTCTTGATTGTTCTTCATATTTTCTCAAAACCTCCCTTATTAGCTGTAAGGATCTTTTATCTATGGCTGCAAAAAATAATTGTGTCATTTGCATATGCTAAATGATTCAAAGTATCACTCTATTTAGGTAATTCATAAATTTTATATTCGTAGTTATCAAATAATTGATTCATAGACGTGGATAGCACTTTTGCGGACAAAATTAATAGAGCATGATATAAAAGATCTCCTTGCTTAACCCCTCTGGTAGAATGAAAACAACTATGGCTTTGGCCATTAATTAACATTGAGTAGCAATTGTTAGCAATCAATCTCCAAATCATGTCAAGCATATTAGCATCAAATCCCATTTTCTCCAATACCCTGATTAAAAACCTCCACTCTACTTTATCATAAGGTTTGGTCATGTCAAGATTTATGACCACATTATTAGGGTTACCCCTCAGCCTTATATCATAAATCACCTCTTGAGCCAATAACACATTTACTGATATGTTTCTACCTTTAACAAAACCAGATTGGTTTTCTTATTTCAATCTTGGAAGAAAACCTTCAATTCTATCATGAACAAGCCTAGAGATGACTTTATTCAGAAAATTGCTCAGACTTATTGGCCTAAGATCTGAAAAGGAATGAATAATGTCCATTTTAGGTATTAAGACCAGATTAGTATGTGTAATAAATTTAGGCAAAGTAGGACCCTAAAAGAAAGCATGAAACATTTGAATGATATCAGGACCTACAATATCCCAAAAGTTTTGATAGAACCTCCAAGTAAAACCATTAGGACCACAATGCAACACCATAAAAAAATTTGAGCTAAGACTCGAACCATTCTTCATTGTCAATAAGATTTTACCAAGAAATTTAAAATTTTCTTAAGTTTAAGGGTCGCTAGATGTAGCACCTTGAGTTCCAAAAAGAACTACAGAGAATTCTTCAAGTCATTCCTAAGTTCTTTTATGTTTTGGGTCAACTTCAAACGACCATAACTTTTAGCTCAAGATGGGTTAGGAGACCCATAAGATATCAAAAGAAAGGTCTTGGAATCCTCTTTCTAATGACGCGGAGTTTGCTACTTTTCAAGATCGTATGAGGGAGATATGTCTGTTTGAATTCGGGTTGTCCAATTAAGGAAAGTTACCCAAAAATATGATGGGTATTTTGGTCTTTTCCTTACCCAATCAGCTTAGGACGAATTTTAGTAATATTTTGGGGACAAATCTAATTTTGGTCAATTTTCATAAATCCAAATATGCTTAGGATTTAAGAAGAAAGTTCATTCCAGTAATTCCTAGGTTCTTTAATGTTTTGGGTCAACTTCAAACGACCATAACTTTTAGCACATGATGAGTTAGGAGACCCATAAGATATATCAGAATAGCATTCACACAAATATTCTAACATAGAGTACAATCAATCATGGAAGAGATTCATTGACAATAGTAAAAAGATCAAATGAAAGGTCTTGGAATCCCATTTCCAATGCCGCCAAGTTTGTTAATTTTCGAGCTCGTATGACGGAGATATGCCCATTTGAAGTAGGGTTGTACAATTAAGGAAAGTTACCCAAAAATATGAGGGGTATTTTTGTCCTTTCCTTAGCCAATCGGATTTAATCATTTTTGGTAAGGTTTTAGGAGTCTAAACTGATTGGAATCAGTTTTTGTTATTCCTAAAATACGCTTAGGGTTTTTAGAGGAGCTCAAGAAGATAAAATAAGAGAAAAGAGAAGAAAAAAGGGAAGGTTCAAGGTGTTCCTCAAGATTCTTACGATTCTTCGAGGGATTTCGCCAAGGATTTTATCCTAAGACAGATGTAAGCCTCCATAGTGTTGGGTTTGTTCGCCCACACACCAATCATGAGTTGCTTTTAGCAATTTCATCCATGAGATTGAGTATATTGATAATCTTGTTTAGTTCTTGAAGGTTTGTTCTTCGTTTTTTATAATGAAGTTCTTGTTGAGTTCTTGAGGTGAGAGTTGCGAATGAGTGTTGTTCTTGGTGGGATTTTGGTGTAGAATTTGTTGTAATTAGGTTGGGTTTAAGGATTCAAAAGAATTTGGAGGAGATCATTCGAGTATACACGAGGTAGGGTTGGAAAAAAATTGAAGAAAAGTTCGTCAGTTTTGTCTAGAACGTGGCTGGGGCGGCGCACCCCTGTTGCACCTAAAAAGCTGGCACCCTGCGCCTACAGGCCGCCACAGACCAGCCTAAGTCAACTGAGGGTTGGTGTGGTGCACCACTATTGCGCCAGGGACGTCAGGTCCTTTCCACCTCCATTCTTCATTCCGTATTCAATCTTTCAAAACATGTCCGCACTCTTTTAGTGATTTTTACTATCCAACCTACATCCAATCATCAAGAAATCATATATATCAAGTTACGACCCTTGAATTCATAATTCAAATTCAAGGAAGAATTAAGAGTAGAGTTCAAGAAAGTCTTTGAGTTAAATCTTGAATCCTTCGAGATCAACTATCGATTTGAGTTACTTAAAAGGGCTCCTTCAATCCCTATTGATTTTAAACACTCTAAACTACTTCTAAACATCAAGAAATTATTCATAAAATGAATCAAAACCTTGAATTCATAATTCAAATTCAAGGTAGAGTTAAGAGTTCAGTCTTGTGAGTTACTCTGAGTTATTTTGAGGAAGTCCCTTTGAGTCTTTTCGTGGAGTCTTCTACAATTACTTCTAAATTGTTTTAAGAATCGAGTAAGTGAGTATGAGAAGGAGGAAAATTTATTCATGAGTCTACATTATCTTTGAGATCTTTGAGTCAAGTCAATCATGTAACATCTCGCAATTTGAAATAGCTAGGAAGAAGCTAAGAATTGGAAATAATCATTTTTGTAAATAATGAAAATCGGGAAATTTGTTCAAGTTAGGAAAAGTTGAGTTTTGGCCAACTTCAAACGTCCATAACTTCTAGCTCAAGATGATTTAGAGGTACTTCTAGATATGGTAGGAAATATCTTGGAATAATCTTTCCAACGCCACCGAGTTTACGGAATTCCAAGTTTGTATGAGTAAGATATGCCTTTTGGAAGTTGGGCTGTTGGATTAAGGAAAGTCTAAATCCGGACTTTCAAAGGGTAATTTAGCCTTTTCCTTACCTAATTATTCTAATTCATTTTTAAGAGTTTAATTGGGGTAAAGTCAGATTTCAGTCAGTTTTGGAAGAGTGAATTTCACGCTAGGGCTTGGAGAAAGGAGAAAAGAGGAGAAAGGAGAAGAACGTTCAAGATTCGTCGAATTTAGCTTGTGGATTTCGTCGGGGTGATCCCTACAAGGTATGTGAGATCACATAGCATTGGGTTAGTTCACCCACGTGCCAATCATGATTTATTTCAGGAAAATTAAGTTCTTGAAACTTAGAAATTGAGTTCTTGATGGGTTTGTTGAAGTTATATTAAATTATTGATTTGTTGAAATCGTTGAGGAGTTGTTTGATCCGAATCCGTGATTTTAGGTTTGATTTTGAGTAGAATCTGATTTACTTTGAATATTTAATTTATTCTAAATGTTTGGGGAAAGAACCCATGGAGTTTAGAGGGTTTAGAGCTAGAAAATGAAGAAGAAATTTTGTCAGTCAAAATTTGGACATGCTTCCGCGTCGCGGACCCATTCCCCAGATCTGGGAAAAATTGGTCACGGAGTGTTCTGCCTCAAAAGTCATTTTCAAAACTAAATTTTAAATGTCTCTCCGCGTCACGGACCCACCCTCAAATATTGATATTTTGGTCTTTTCTCATGCTTAGCTATCTAAAATCAATTCTAAACACCATGAGATCTTTCCAATCAAATATCACAATCCTTGAATCCATAATTCAATTCAAGGACCAGTTAAGAGTCAACTCAAGAGCAATTAAGATCAAAGTCAAGAGAATTCAAGAGTCAAGTTGAGAGAAATTCACAAAGTCTTCCAAAAGTCTTTTGTAGACGTTTTAACTTTGTTTTAAGACTTAACTTTTGATTTCAGTAAAGAGTAAAGTTGAAGTTTATTTCTTCAAAAGTATATGGGGAATAAGTATTCCCAAAGATATTTAAAATGTTTTCACATTTAAATAAGAACGGAAACTGAGATTTTCAAAGAGCCTTCGGGCTAGTTTTTCTGAAAAGAGTAATCGCTTTATAAATGAAGCAAGAGG
Organism: Solanum tacnaense; assembly: GCA_029582525.1. Lineage (NCBI taxonomy): Eukaryota > Viridiplantae > Streptophyta > Magnoliopsida > Solanales > Solanaceae > Solanum > Solanum tacnaense. The sequence continues at coordinate 5,547 of JAJOOD010001572.1, forward strand.
GGAAACTTTGATTTCCAAGATAGCCTTTGAGCTATGTTTTTTAGCACTAATCTCAAATCACAGAAGAAGTATATTTTTAAACATAAGAGCTAATATTATATTATTTTGGGGAGTAGTATTGAGCACCGATATGGGGGAGAGTTCAAACAACTCACAGCCCCCATAAACCATGTAGCCGCCATGGGTAGAAAAGAGTCATACTTTTTTAGATGATTCCTTTAGTGATTTTTAGCATAAACTAGTGGATCCACTTAGTATTTCAGGTTCTATACCCTCGGCAAGGTATTGGACGGCCCTGGCAACGTGAGGCAAAGTGTCGTATCATCACAATAGCTCTTACGTGATGGTTGTCGGTTAGAGAAACTCCCACAGAAGTAATTGTATTCTTATATACACAGTTTATTGTATTTTTACATACATTTTCAGAGTTATAGTGTATCTTTGCATACACACAGAGTTGACATCATGTTATAAACAGTTTTTCTTTATATTGGACTTGTTTTAAAGTGCTTTATATTGAATTGAGTTCAGTTATGTTGAGTTGAGTTGAGCCAGGTAAGTTCTTCAGATTTATTTCAAGCCTATATTGTGTTTAGCATTCCAACTCGCATACTCGTACATTCAATGTACTGATGCCAGTTGGCCTGCATCTTAATGTGATGCGGACACAAGTAACTAGGATCGGCATCCAGCGCATCGTTGATCTAGTGAGCACTCCAGAGTCAGTTGGTGTGCCTCCTTTCATTCCGGAGGACTCCTTTTATTGCTTTTTGTTTTATTATTAGTTCATTAGGATGTCGTGGGCCTGTCCCGACATCCATATCAGTTGTTTAGAGGCTTCATAAATAGATAGTCAGTTAGTTAAATTCAATTGTCACCACTTTATTATTCGCTTATGTTTTTGAGACTTGAGGTTGCCATTTTGGCCAAGTTGAATGTTGATTTTTAAACATTCTAAGTTTTGATCACTATAAATATGCATATAGCCTTCTGCTGAGTAAGTAAGCCAAGCCAAGGGTTCGCTGGGGACAGCAATGGTTCTCGAGTGCCAGCAACGTCCGGGGTGTAGGCTCGGGGTGTGACAAACTTGGTATCAGATCCCAGAGTTCAAGAGTCCTAGAGAGTCTATGAAGTCGTATCTGTAGAGTCCTAGTTATCAGTGTGAAGAGCGCCACATCTATAATTAGGAGGCTGCAAAACTTAGGAAAATTTCTCACTTCTTTCACACTCATTTCATGCGTTAGAGTTTGATATCTTAAAGTTTCCTTCTAATTCGTGCTTGCGCATGTTTTTAGATAATCATGCCTCCATGAAGAGCAGTCAGAGGTCATTCGGCTAGGAGAAATGTTGAAGAGCAAGAGTTACCTAATGCACCTGAAGTGCAACCTCAAGGGGAAGTTACCAATGTTGAGTTTCGTGAGGCAATAAGGATGCTAAGTCAAGTTGTGACTAACCAAGCTAGGCAACAAGGAGGAGCTAGACAGGAAGTGACTGATACTTTGATGATCCAAGAGTTCTTGAGGATAAATCCTCCAAGTTTCACGGGTTCGAGCACTGCAGAGGATCCAGAGAATTTTATTGAGGAACTGAAGAAGGTATTTGAGGTCATGCATGTTCCTGATACTGAGCGAGTTTAACTAGGTGCATATCAACTGAAGAATGTTTCTAGGACTTGGTTTGATCAGTGGAAAGACAGTAGAGTTGAGGATGCACCACCTGCGAGTTGGGCCTATTTTGAGGAGGCTTTCTTGGGACGTTTCTTTCCCCGATAACTGAAAGAGGCTAAGGTACGAGAGTTCCTCCCACTTAAAAAAGATTCTTTGAGTGTTCATGAGTATGGGTTGAATTTCACCCAACTATCTCCCTATGCTCCGGAGATGGTCACAGATATGAGGAGTAGGATGAGTCTGTTTGTTGCTGGGTTGTCCCGTCTATCAAGCAAAGAGGGCCGGGCAGCAATGCTTATTGGGGACATTGACATTTCACGGTTGATGGTCTATGTGCAGCAGGTAGAGAAAGAGAAGCTGAGGGATAGAGAGGAGTTCAAGAACAAGAGGGCTAACACAGGGAATGAGTCCGGGTAGCAGAAGAGTAATGCCAACCAGTCATATTTCAAACAAAAACAGAAGGGCCCTGCTCCATCATATGCTAGTGCACCTGCACCTAAGAACAAAGGTGAGTACAATAATTAGAACTTCAGAGCTAAACCTGCTTATTCTTAGGGTAGCATGGTACAAGGGGGTAGTAAGCCTCCTGCATGCGCCAAGTCTGGTAGGAACCATTCAGGTACTTGTCGTGAGGGCTCCACTGGTTGTTTCAAGTGTGGCCAGAATGGGCATTTCATGCGAGAGTGTCCAAAGAACATGCAGGGAAATGGTAATGGGGACAATAGAGCCCAGTCTTCTTCAGTTGCTCCACCAAACAGAGCTGCACCTAGAGGGGCTACTTCCGGTACTGGCGGAGAAACAAATCGTTTATATGTTATCAACAGTCGCCAAGAGCAAGAGGATTCGCCAGATGTTGTCACTGGTATGATCTAAGTCTTTGACTTTACTGTTTATACTTTGCTAGATCCAGGAGCGAGTTTGTCTTTTGTAACTCCTTATGTTGCTATGAATTTTGATGTTATTCCTTAGCAACTTAGTGAACCATTCAGTGTTTCTACACCTGTTGGTAAGTCTATTCTAGCAGAGAGAGTTTATCGTGATTGTCCCGTTTCCATCAATCACAAGAGTACCATGGCTGATTTAATTGAGTTAGACATGGTAGATTTTGATGTCATTCTTGGTATGGACTGGCTTCATGCCTGCCTCAGTTGATTGTAGAACTCGAGTTGTCAAGTTTCAATTTCCAAATGAGCCAGTCTTAGAGGGGAAAAGCAGTTCAGCAGTGCCTAAGGGTCATTTCAATTCGTACCTTAAGGCAAGAAAGTTAGTTTTTAAGGGGTGTGTCTATCACTTAGTCCGAGTTAATGACTCTAGTGTTGAGATACCTCATATTCAGTCAGTTTCAGTAGTAAGAGAGTTTCCAGAAGTCTTTCCTGAAGATCTTCCCGGAGTCCCTCTTGAAAGAGAGATAGACTTCGGTATAGACCTTCTTCCAGATACTTGTCCTATATATATTCCGCCATATAGAATAGCACCAACAGAGTTGAAAGAGCTTAAGGAGCAATTAAAGGATCTCTTAGATAAGGGCTTTATTCGAGCAAGTGTCTCTCCTTGGGGCGCTCCAGTCTTATTTGTGAGAAAGAAAGATGGTTCCCTTAGGATGTGTATAGATTACCGTCAGTTGAACAAGGTTACCATCAAGAACAAGTATCCTCTTCCAAGGATTGATGATTTATTCGATCAACTTCAGGATGCCACATGTTTCTCTAAGATAGATCTCATATCAGGCTACCATCAGTTAAGAGTAACGGAATGTGATATTCCAAAGACAGCTTTCAGGACCCGCTATGGTCATTATGAGTTTTTGGTCATGTCTTTTGGCCTGACAAATGCACCAGCAGCGTTCATGGACCTTATGAATTGAGTGTTCAAACCTTATTTAGATTTGTTTGTTATCGTCTTCATTGATGACATACTAATTTATTCAAGGAACGAAAAAGATCATGTTAGTCATCTCAAAATAGTTCTTCAGACTTTGAAAGATAGAGAGTTGTTTGCCAAGTTCTCTAAGTGTGAGTTTTGGCTTAAGTCTGTGGCATTCTTAGGACATCTTGTGTCTGGAGAGGAAATTAAAGTTGATACTCAGAAAATTGAAGCAGTGCAGAATTGGCCTAGACCTACATCTCCAATTGATATTAGGAATTTCTTGGGTTTGGCTAGCTATTATAGAGGTTTGTAGAGGGGTTCTCGACTATTTCATCCCCTTTGACCAAGTTGACTCAGAAGACAGTGAAGTTTCAATGGTCTGAAGCTTGTGAGAAAAGCTTTCAGGAATTGAAAAAGAGGTTGACTACTACCCAGTTTTGACTTTACCGGAAGGTACTCAAGGTTTTGTGGTGTATTGTGATGCATCTAGAGTTGGTTTGGGTTGTGTATTAATGAAAAATGGCAAAGTTATAGCTTATGCCTCCAGACAGTTGAAAGTTCATGAGAAGAATCACCCAACCCATGACTTAGAGTTGGCTGTTGTAGTATTCGCTTTGAAGATATGGCATCATTATTTGTATGGTGTTCATGTTGACGTATTCACTGATCAAAAGATTCTTCAATATGTGTTCACTCAGAAAGAGTTTAATCTCAGATAGAGGAAGTGGTTAGAATTGCTCAAGGATAACGACATAAATATTCTTTATCACCCAGGTAAGGCTAATGTGGTTGCTGATGCTTTAAGCAGGTTGTCTATGGGTAGTACCCCCCATGTTGAGGAAGAAAAGAGAGAGTTAGCGAAAGATGTGCATAGACTTGCACGATTAGGGGTCCGACTAATGGATCCCACAGAAGGAGGAGTAGTTGTGATGAATGGGGCAGAGTCTTCATTAGTGTCAGAAGTAAAAGGCAAGCAAGATCAAGATCCCATTTTGCTTGAATTGAAGGCAAATGTTCATAAGCAAAACATAATGGCTTTTGAACAAGGGGGAGATGGTGTGTCGAGGTATCAAGGAAGATTGTGTGTACCAATGATGGATGGACTCCAAGAGAGGATTATGGAGGAAGCTCATAGCTCCATATATTCCATTCATCCAGGTTCCACAAAGATGTATCGCGATTTGAGAGAAGTCTATTGTTGGAATGGTATGAAGAAGGGCATTGTGGAATTTGTTGCTAAGTGCCCAAATTGCCAACAAGTTAAGTAGAACACCAAAGGCCCGGTGGTTTGACTCAAAATATAGAACTTCCAGAATGGAAGTGGTAGATTATTAATATGTATTTCATCACAGGCTTGCCAAGGTCTCGCAGGAAGCATGATTCTATTTGGGTGAATGTCGATAGAATGACAAAATCATCCTATTTTTTGTTATTAAAGACTACCCATTAAGAAGAAGATTATGACAGGTTATATATTCAGGAGGTGGTAAGACTTCATGGAGTCCTTATTTCGATTATATCATATAGGGATGCACAATTTACTGCATAATTTTGGAAGTCATTCCAAAAAGGCTTGGGTTCAAAGGTGAACTTGAGTACTGTTTTTCATCCTCAGACAGATGGTCAAGTAGAGCGCACTATTTAGACTTTAGAGAATATGTTGAGGGCCTATGTGATTGATTTCAAAGGTAATTGGGATGATCACCTACCCCTTATTGAATTTGCATACAATAATAGTTACCACTCTAGCATCCAAATGGCTCCATACGAAGCTCTTTATAGGAAAGATTCAGATCTCCTATTGGATGGTTTGAAGTTAGTGAAGCAGGGTTGATAGGACCAGATCTAGCTCATCAAGCTATGGAGAAGGTGAAAGTGTTTCAAGAGAGGTTGAAAATGGCGTAGAGTCGTCAGAAATCCTACACTGATGTTAGGAGAAGGGCGTTAGATTTCGAAGTAGATGATTGGGTATATCTTAAAGTTTCACCCATGAAGGGTGGTATGAGGTTTGGTAAGAAAGGGAAACTTAGTCCCCGGTATATTGGCCCTTACATAATATCGAAAAGGGTAGGTAATGTAGCTTATGAGTTGGAGCTACCACAAGAGTTAGCCGCGGTTCATCCGGTGTTTCACATCTCCATGTTGAAGAAATGCATGGGTGATCCTTCATTGATCATACCAACTGAAAATATTGAGATCAAGGATAGCTTATCTTATGAGGAGATTCATGTTCAGATTCTAGATCGCCAAGTTCGCAAGTTGAGGACAAAAGAGGTAGCATCAGTCAAAGTCCTTTCGAGGAACCAATTTGTTGAGGAAGCTACTTGGGAAGCTGAGGAGGATATGAAGAAGAGATATCCACATCTCTTTGAATCTGGAGAAAGTGCAGACCAAGGTACTAATTCTCTTCTTAGTACTCTTTTAAATTATGAGTGAGCATGTTGTTTGTTGCATTTGCTTGATGGGTGTTTGAACCTGATGTTACCACCCTTAGCCTAGTAAAATTAATCTCATTCAAGGATGAATGTTCCCAAGGGGGAGATATTGTAACATCTCGCAATTTGAAATAGCTAGGAAGAAGCTAAGAACTGGAAATAATCATTTTTGGAAATAATGAAAATCGGGAAATTTGTTTAAGCTAGGAAAAGTTGAGTTTTGGCCAACTTCAAACGGCAATAACTTCTAGCTCAGGATGCGTTAGAGGTACTGTTCGATATGGTAGGAAATATCTTGGAATAATCTTTCCAACGCCGCCAAGTTTGTGCGATTTCCGAGTTCGTATGAGTAAGATATGCCCTTTGGAAGTTGGGCTATTGGATTAAGGAAAGTCTAAATCCGGATTTTAAAAGGGTAATTTAGTCTTTTCCTTACCTAATTATTCTAATTCTTTTTAGGAGTTTAATTGGGGTAAAATCAGATTTCAGTAAATTTTAGAAAAGTGAATTTCACGCTAGGGCTTAAAGAAAGGAGAAGAACGTTCAAGATTCGTTCAAGATTCGTCGAGAATAGCTTGAGGATTTCGTCGGGGGTGATCCCTACAAGGTATGTGAGATCACATAGCGTCGTTGTGTTAGTTAACCCACGTATCAATCATGATTTATTTCAGCAAAATTAAGTTCTTGAAAGCTTAGAAATTGAGTTCTTGATGGGTTTGTTGAAGTTATATTAAATTATTGATTTGTTGAAATTGTTGAGGAGTTGTTTGATCCGAATCCGTGATTTTAGGTTTGATTTTGAGTAGAATCTGATTTACTTTGAATATTTAATTGATTCTCAATGTTTGGGGAAAGAACCCATGGAGTTTAGAGGGTTTAGAGCTGGAAAATGAAGAAGAATTTTTGTCGGTCGAAATCTGGACATGCCTCCGCGTCGCGGACCCATTCCCCAGATGTGGGAAAAATTGTTTCGCATTGCGGAGCGGTCACGAAGTGTTCTGCCTCAAAAGTCATTTTCGAAACTATATTTTAAATGTCTCTCCGCATCGCGGACCAACCCTCAAATAATGATATTTTGGTCTTTTCTCATGCTTAGCTATCTAAAATCATTCCTAAACACCATGAGATATTTCCAATCAAAAATCACAATCCTTGAATCCATAATTCAATTCAAGGACCAGTTAAGAGTCAAGTCAAGAGCAGTTAAGATCAAAGTCAAGAAAAGTCAAGAGTCAAGTTGAGAGAAATTCATAAAGTCTTCCAAAAGTCTTTTGTAGTCGTTTTAACTTTGTTTTAAGACTTAAGTTTTGAGTTCAGTAAAGAGTAAAGTTGAAGTTCATTTCTTCAAAAGTATATGGGGACTAAGTATTCCCCAAGAGATTTAAAATGTTTTCACATTTAAATAGGAACGGAAACTGAGATTTCCAAAGAGCCTTCGGGCTAGTTTTTCTGAAAAGAGTAATCGCTTTCTAAATGAAGCAAGAGGGGAAACTTTGATTTCCAAGATAGCCTTTGAGCTAAGTTTTTGAGCACTAATCTCAAATCACAGAAGAAGTATGTTTTTAAACATAAGAGATAATATTATATTATTTTATGGAGTAGTATTGAGCACCGATATGGGGGAGAGTTCAAACAACTCACAGCCCCCATAAACCATGTAGCCGCCATGGGTAGAAAAGAGTCATACTTTTTTAGATGATTCCTTTAGTGCTTTTTAGCATAGACTAGTGTGTCCACTTAGTATTTCAGGTTATATACCCTCGGCAAGGTATAGGATGGCCCTGACAGTGTGAGGCAAAACGTCATATCATCACAATAGCTCTTACGTGATGGTTGTCGGTTAGAGAAACTCCCACAGAAGTAATTGTATTCTTATATACACAGTTTATTGTATTTTTACATACATTTTCAGAGTTATAGTGTATCTTTGCATACACACAATGTTGACATCATGTTTTAAACAGCTTTTCTTTATATTGCACTTGTTTTAAACTGCTTTATATTGAATTGAGTTCAGTTATGTTGAGTTGAGTTGAGCAAGGTAAGTTCTTCAGATTTCTTTCAAGCCTATGTTGTGTTTAGCATTCCAACTCGCTCACTCGTACATTCAATGTACTGATGTCAGTTGGCCTGCATCTTACTGTGAAGCAGACACAGGTAACTGGGATCGGCATCCAGCGCATCGTTGATCCAGTGAGCACTCCAGAGTCAGTTGGTGAGCCTCATTGCATTCCGGAGGACTCCTTTTATTGCTTTCAGTTTTATTATTAGTTCATTAGGATGTCGTGGGCCAGTGTCGACATCCATCTCAGTTGTTTAGAGGCTTCATAGATAGACAGTCAGTTAGTTAAATTCAATTGTCACCATTTTATTATTGGCTTATGTTTTTGAGACTTGAGGTTGCCATTTTGGCCAAGTTGAATGTTGACTTTTAAACATTTTAAGTTTTGATCATTATAAATATGCATATAGTCTTCTGCTGAGTATGTAAGCCAGGCCAAGGGTTCACTTGGGGCCAGCTACGGTTCTCGAGTGCCAGCCATGTCTGGGGTGTAGGCTCGGGGCGTGACAGTTCATGCCCATAATTCCGCGTGAACTTCATAACTTGATTTTCTTTGAGAGGAGTAGTATCTTCAAGTTCTAAGTCTTGAGTATTGAGTTCTAATAATTTTGGTATTATATTCCTAATCATGGGACTACTACATGTTACCCATGAAGGTCCTTGAGTTGAGTAGCTCATGCGCATAATTCTGCATGAACCCTCCGAGTCGAACATTCTTGAGATGAATAGTATCATTAACTCCTTGAGTTCTGGAGTAGTTGAGTTCCAAGTATTGAGTCTTATGCATGGTTATTAAAAACCTTGAATTGAGTCGTTCACGTCCATAATTCAGAATGAACCCAATTTTATAATGTCATTTTTCAAATTATTTTAAAACTTGTTTTAAAGACTTGTGAACTGAGTTAAGGAAGAGTAGAGCTGAGTTTATTTTCATTAAAATGATATATGGGAACTAAGTATTCCCAAGAGTAAATATTTTTACATTTAAGACGAGAGGAAACTGAGATTTCCAAAAGAGTTTTGAGCAGTTTCAGTACCATCTCTTTTAAGAGAAAGATTTTTGAGAAATAATCTCAAAACACAAAAAGAGTTATGTTTTTAAACATATGAGCTAGTTATATTTTGGGAGTAGTATTGAGCACCGATATGGAGGAGAATTCAGACAACCCACAGCCCCCATAAACCATGTATCCAACGTGGTTAGAAAGGGTCATACTTTTTAGATGAGACCTTATTGATTTTTAGCATAGACTAGTGGATCCACCTAGTAGTAGGTTCTATAACCTGGGAAAGTATAGAACAGTTCTTGTTGTGTGGGCTAGGCGTTGTATCATCACATAGCTCATAGTATTGGTTGTCGATTAGAGAATCTCCCACATAGTTACTTTGTACTTTTATATACAAACAGAGTTTTATTGTATTTTCATACGAGTGAGTTACTATTTTATTTTTGAATACAACAGAGTTATTATCTATTGTTTTAAAAGCTTTCCAAACACTGCATCTTTTATCGTTGCTGAGTATCTTGAGTTTGAGTTGAGTATCTTGAGTCAAAATTGAGTACCTTATTGTTGAATTGAGCCTTATTCCTCTGAGTTGAGTTGAACTATGATTCACTGAGTTGAGTATCTTATTGCTGAGTTGAGTATCTTATTTCTGAGTTAAGCCATACTTCTATGAGTTGAGTGGAACTATGTTTCATTGAGCAAAGTAGAGTTGAGTGAGTTGAGAAAGGTAAGTATGTTTCTTTTCCATCAGTTCAAGCTTATGTTTATGCTTTAGAGTTCCCCTTACATGCTCGTACATTCCATATACCGAGTCATTTGGCCTACATCATTTCATGATGCAGATACATGTATTTAGGATCAGCAATAGACATTTTGTTAAGGTCATGTGATATTCTAGTCAGCTTTGGTGAGCCATATTATATTCTGGAGGACTTCACCTTTATCTTACGGTTAGTAGTTTTGAGATGTCGTGGTTCTTGTCCCGATATCCTTCTATAATAGTAGAGGCTTCATAGATAGACAGAGTTGAGGAGTTTCTGTAATTACTTTTATTTTGAGTATTGTACAGACTTCTAAAAAGGTTGAGTATTTGAGTTCAATGAAATATAATTTAGTTTTTAAGCTTTTGTATGTTTGAGTTAGTCTTCCGCTTGTAGTCAGCCAGGATGAGAGTTCGCTTGGGGACCAGCAATGGTTCTGGAGTGCCAGCCACGTCCAGGGTCTAGACTCGGGTCATGAAAAACATGGTATCAGAGCACAGAGTTCAAGTGTCCTAAGGTATCTATGAATCTGTGTCAGTAGGGTCTTGTTTATGGTTGTGAGAGCCCCACTTTTATAAACAAGGGACTACAGATATTTAAGAAAAGTTTCCCTTCTTTCATACTCTTATTCTTGCAATAGAGTTATGTCATAGAGTCTTGTTCTAAATCATGTGTTCTTATATCCATTTGACTACCCCTCATACTAGAGGTGGTTGAAAAGCAAAGTTAGTTCTTTATCGATGAGTTGCTCTTAGCAAAGTCTTAAGGAAGTCATGACACTCCAGAGGGGTTTGAGAGAATCCTGGGAGTGAGTAAAGTGTTGAGTTTGAGAAAATGCACTCATATTAATGTGAATCATGCATTTGTGCTAAAAACGAGTTGTACTCTCTTCTCTAAATCCCTGTTTCAGTTGAGATCCTTATGAGTAAGTATGTTTAGAGATTGGGTAGTATTCTCATCCAAAAAGGTAGCATGAGTTACGAAATTATGAGCAGTAGTAGTGAAAGTGCCCAGAGTTAGAGGAAAGTAAGAAGAGGTTCAGTAATCAAAGGATAGGAGATAATGATGGGGCAGATTATGTTATTGCAATCATGCACACAGTCAGTTGTAAGTGATGAGTTCCTTTATGAGTGGAATAAGGAATAATAATGTTGTAGAGAGTTGTCCATAGAAGGCAGAGTAATTATTACTAGTCATGATGAGATAAAGTATATTTTAACCAAAATAGAGTTGATGGTCGATGTATCATCGTGGCAGAGGAGACTAAATTCATGTGTTGAATAAGAGGACAGAGTATTCATGAAGTGATAGATCTAAGCTAGGCATATGATTTGTTTGAGAGGGTCATGATGTTCAAAAGGTTATAGAATTGATTAAGTAATGAGGTATAATCAGTGGGAAAATAGTACTTAAGTTGTGAAAAGGGGATGTAGACCAGTTTAGAGATGATGAAATAGGTCTATAGCTTTCAAGTTTCAGTTTTAGACCTAAGGGGAGATGATAAGATGAGAAATCAATTCAAGTGTTGAGAATAAGATAGTAATGAGCTCAAAAGTGTATGGGAGATATCCTTCTAGAGATCATTTTAGTAGTGGAGTGATGATAGAAGGAGGAGATTAATGTTCTCATCGTGATAAGGATGGTGTGATAATTCCATATAAGGTTATAAATGAGTAGGAAAAGGAGGATGAGGTTTTACTATGAGAAATAGTTAAATGAGAGCCCTTAGTTGCTTTCGAGTAGTAAAGCGGGAAATTCTAGTAGGTATGACAGAGATGATAAGGGAATGAGAAATTCAGAAGGAGCTGGTTAGTAGGAGTACATGGAGTTGTTAGAATGCTAAGCTTGAATGTGGTGTTGATAAACATTAGGTGGTTCTTGACATGAGCCCAATGTTGATTAAATCTGGTGGTAAAGAGTAAAATTCTTGGGATGAGATTCCCTATCGATGTATAGAACCCGAACCTTAGGATTTGGGTTAAACTTGAATATAACAAGAGCGTGCCATTAGACTCAGACCTTGGTAAGATAAGCCATGTACCCTTGTGGGAGCTATGAGTTGCATCCAATGAGGCATGGTATTCCTATTCTTACTTCATGCCTAGACTTATGTTGTTCCAGATAAGTTAACTTCAGAGAGAGCGTGACTATGTTTACAACAACATCATTCTTCGTTTAGGTGCTATAGAAAGTCCCAACTCTTGGTATGAATCAGTCCAGCCTGTATTTAGTAGTCAAGTTCATGAGTTAGGAGAGATGGTAAGAGTAACCCCGTTCCATACCAGTCCAGTCGTCATTCGAGGACAAATGATCCCAAGGGGGAGATAATGTAACATCCCGGAAAATTTTGAGCTAAGACTCAAACCATTCTTCGTTGTGAGTAAGATTTTACAGAGGAATTTAAGATTTTCTTAAGTTTTAGGGTCGCTAGATGTAGCACCTTGAGTTCCAAAAAGAACTAAATAGAATTCATTCAAGTCATTCCTAGGTTATTTTAAGTTATGGGTCAAGTTCAAATGACCATAACTTTTAGCACAGGATGGGTTAGGAGACCCATAAGATATCAAATAAAAGGTCTTGGAATCCTCTTTCCAACGCCGCCTAGTTTGCTAATTTTCGAGCTCGTATGAGAGAGATATGCCTGTTTGAGTTGGGCTGTCAATTAAGGAAAGTTACACGAAAATATGAGGGGTATTTTGGTCTTTTTCTTACCCAATCAGCTTAAAACGAATTCTAGTAATATTTTGGGGACATATCTGATTTGGGTCGGTTTTCATAAATCCAAATACGCTTAGGGTTATAGAAGAGAGTTCATTCAAGTCATTCCTAGGTTCTTCTATGTTTTGGGTCACCTTCAAACGACCATAACTTTAACACAAGATGAGTTAGGAGACCCATAAGATATCAAATGAAAGGACATGGAAACCTCTTTCCAACGCCACTGAGTTTGGTGATTTTCGAGCTCATATGAGGGAGATATGCCCATTTGAAGTCAGGCTGTCCAATTAAGGAAATTTACCCAAAAATATGAGGGTTATTTTGGTCCTTTCCTTACCCAATCAGATTTAAACATTTTTCGTAAGGTTTTAAGAGTCTAAACTGATTTGAATAAGCTTTAGTTATTCCTAAAATACGCTTAGGGTTTTTAGTGGAGTTCAAGAAGAGAAAATGAGAGAAAAGAGGGAAGGTTCAAGGCGTTCGTCAAGATTCTTGTGATGCTTCGAGGGATTTCACCAAGAATTTTATCCGAAGAGGTATGTAAGCTTCCTTAGTGTTAGGTTTGTTCACCCAAACACCAATCTTGAGTTTCTTTTGTGAATTTTATCCATGAGATTGAGTATATTGATAATCTTGTTGAGTTCTTGAAGTTTTGTGCTTCGTTTTTTATAATGAAGTTCTTGTTGAGTTCTTGAGGTGAGAGTTGCGAATGAGTGTTGTTCTTGGTGGTTTTTTGGTGTAGAATTCTCTATAATTAGGTTGGGTTTAAGGATCCAAAAGAGTTTGGAGGAGATCATTCGAGTTTAGGCAAGGTAGGGCTGGAAAAAAATTGAAGAAAAGTTTGTTGGATTCGTCTAGAAAGTGGCTTGGGCGGCGTGCCCCTATTGCGCCTGAAGGGCTGGTTCCCTGCGCCTAGAGTACGCCCCAGACCAGCCTCAGTTGACTGAGGGCTGGCGCAGTGCGCCACTGCTGCACCAGGGACGTCAGGTCCTTTCCACCTTCGTTCTTCATTCTGTATTCAATCTTTCAAAACATGTCCTCGCTCTCTTAGTTATTTTTAATATCCAACCTACATCCAATCATCAAGAAATCCTATTTATCAAGTCACGATCCTTGAATTCATAATTCATAATTCAAATTCAAGGAAGAGTTAAGAGTAGAGTTCAAGAAAGTCTTTGAGTAAAATAGTGAATCCTTCGAGATCAACTATCGATTTGAGTTTTTTAAAAGGGTTCCTTCAATCCCTATTGATTCTTAACACTCTAAACTTCTTTTAAACATCAAGAAATCATTCATAACATGAATCATAACCTTGAATTCATAATTCAAATTCAAGGTAGAGTTAAGATTTAAGTATTGAGAGTTCTTCCGAGTTATTTTGAGAAAGTCCTTTTGAGTCTTTTCAAGGAGTCTTCTACAATTACTTATAAATTGTTTCAAGATTCGAGTAACTGAGTATGAGAAGGAGGAGAATGTATGTATTAGTCTACATTATCATTGAGATCCTTGAGTCAAGTCGTTCATGCCAATAATTTTGCGTGAACTTCATAACTTGATTTTCTTTTAGATGAGTAGTATATTCAAGTTCTAAGTCTTGAGTATTGAGGGATTATATTCCTAATCATGGGACTACTACATGTTACCCATGTAGGTCCTTGAGTTGAGTAGTTCATGCCCATAATTCTGCATGAACCTTATCTGTCGAGTAGTCTTGAGATGAGAAGTATCATTGAGCCCTTGAGTTGAGTAGTCCATGCCCATAATTCTGTATAAACCCTCCGAGTCGAACATTCTTGATATGAGTAGTATCATTGACTCCTTGAGTTCTAGAGTTGTTGAGTTCCAATTATTGAGTTCTATGCTTGGTTATTGAAAATCTTAAATTGAGTCGTTCACGTCCATAATTCGGCATGAACCATATTTTAAGAAATCATTTTACAAATTGTTTTAAAACTTGTTTTAAAGACTTGAGCACGGAGTTGAGGAAGAGTATAGCTGAATTCATTTTCTTTAAAATGATATATGGGAATTAAGTATTCCTAAGAGTAAATGTTTTTACATTTAAGATGAGAGGAAACTGAGATTTTCAAAAGAGTTTTGAGCAGTTTGAGTACCATCTCTTTTAAGAGAAAGATTTTTGAGTAATAGTCTCAAAACACAGAAAGAGTTATACTTTAAACATAGGATCTAGTTATATTTTGGGAGTAGTATTGAGCACTAATATGGAGGAGAGTTCAGAGAACTCACATCCCCCAGAAACCATGTAGCCAACGTGGGTAGAAAGGGCCATACTCTTTAGATGATTCCTTATTGCTTTTTAGCATAGACTAGTGGATCCACTTAGTAGTATGTTTTATACCCTGGCAAAGTATAGGACAGTTTTGGCAGTGTGGGCTAGACGTTGTATCATCACATAGTTCATAGTGATGGTTGTCGGTCAGAGAATCTCCCACAGAGTTACTTTGTATTTTTATATACAAACAGAGTTATTTATTGTATTTTTGCATACAACTGAGTTATTATCTATTGTTTTAAAAGATTTCCAGACATTGCATCTTTTATCGTTGTTGCGTATCTTGAGTTTGACTTGAGTATCTTGAGTCGAAATTGAGTACCTTATTGTTGAGTTGAGCCCTATTACACTGAGTTGAGTTGAACTATGTTTCACTGAGTTGGGTATCTTATTGCTGAGTTGAGTATCTTATTTCTGAGTTAAGCCATATTTCTCTGAGTTGAGGGGAACTATGTTTCATTGAGTTGAGTGAGTTGAGAAGAGGTAAGTATGTTTCTTTTCCATTAGTTCAAGCTAATGTTTATGCTTTGGAATTCCCCTTACATGCTCGTACATTCCATGTACTAAGCCATTTGGCCTTCCATCATTTCATGATGCAGATAGAGGTATTCAGGATCATCAACAGACATTTCGTTGAGGTCATGTGATATTCTAGTCAGCTTTGGTGAGCCATCTTATATTCTAGAGGACTTCACCTTTATCTTACATTTAGTAGTTTTGAGATGTTGTGGGTCTTGTCCTGATATCTTTCTGTAATAGTAGAGGTTTCATAGATAGAGTTGAGGAGTTTCTGTAATTACTTTTATTTTGAGTATTTTAGAGTCTTTTAAAAAGGTTGAGTATTTGAGTTCAATGAAATTTAATTCAGTTTTTAAGCTTTTGTATGCTTGAGTTAGTCTTCTTTTTGTAGTCAACCAGGATGAGGGTTTGCTTGGGGACAAATAATGGTTCTCGAGTGCCGGCCACATCCAGGGTGTAGACTCGGGACATGACACACAAGCACTAGAAATATTCAATTTAAAGACCACCTTTTTTTATCTCTACAGCATCAGGCATATCATTAATACAAGCATTATCTTCCTGGTAGATCTGAGGTTGTATCCACTGTAACAAGGACATCTCCTCATCAGTAACACCACTTATAAACTATTTTTCAAAAATCAAACCCCTTCTTTTGTGATATCACATTCTGATTTTGTCCATGACCCATATACTTCTAATATTCTTCTCAATGCAAGCCTTCTTCTTCTACCCCTAACTAGGGAATGAAAGAATTTTGTGTTCTTGTCTCCTTCTTCAAACCATTGAATACTAGCCTTCTGCCACCAAAAATCTCCTTCATAGTGAAGATAAAGTTTTAACTCTGCATTAGTGAAGATAAAGTTTTAACTCTGTATGTGCTTGCTGCAAGATAGACCTATTATCAGGAGAAGGATCTTTCTGAAATAGGACTTATTTAATCTTCACAATCTCTTCTCTAATAGCTATTTGCTTAAAAATATCCCCAAACTTATCTCTACTCCATTTGGACAAAGCTTTTCTGGTCCTTTTGTGTTTCTGTTTCTGTTTCAGCTAGATGAAGATGTCATCAGAATTTTTCAGCCACCCAATTTTGCTGCACAATTGCTTTGAAATCTTCCCTTTCACTCCAAATTTTCAGAAATTTGAAAGGCTTAGCTATATGAGGATTTCCCACCCCACCAGAAAGGAATAATGGAGCATGATCAGAGCCTGTTCTATCAAGATGTTGAACTCCAATATCGCCATACAAGTCAAGAAATGATTAATTAACAACAATCCTATCTAATCTCCTGAAAACACATTCTTCATCCACCCTACCATTCCACTAGGTAAAAGGATTTACTGAAAAATTAATATCAGAGAGATCACATGAATGAATACAGATGGAAAAGTCCTCATATTCATGTTGATAAATAGGTAATCCACCTATCTTTTCTTCATCCCGTAGAATCACATTGAAATCACCTCCAACCATCCAAGGCATGCAATAATTACTACTTACTGTTAAAAGATATTTCCAAAGACCTAATATCTGAAGACTTGAACATTTAGCATAGACCATAGTAGCTAGAATCTGAGTACCATCTTCCAAAGTGAGATGTAATGTCAACTTCTCCTTTGAGTGTGAAACAACCCCTACTTGAATATTCTGATTAAAAAATATCGATATCTTTCCATTTATATTATAATTGAATATTGCATCCCTAATCTTCTTTTGTACCTTTGTATCTGTCTAACATTTTGAAATGGATCCACCAAAACAATCATCATAAACTTCTGATGTCTATGAAGAATTTGTACCTTATGAAAGGCATGTTGTGTTCAAACAGACCTAATGTTTCAGAATAGTGATTTGTAACACATTCAGAACTAGATTTCACCACCCTCATAGT
The DNA here is from genome assembly GCA_029582525.1 of Solanum tacnaense. NCBI lineage: Eukaryota > Viridiplantae > Streptophyta > Magnoliopsida > Solanales > Solanaceae > Solanum > Solanum tacnaense. Next base: position 22,770 of record JAJOOD010001572.1, read on the forward strand.
TTGAATTCTTGTAGGCAAAGTAGTAGTTGTATCTCCTCTCCCCTTGATTTTTGTCACTTTTGAGGTCACTCTAGGTGATAGACCAAGTACTTTACTGAGTTGTTGCATGTTTGAGTAATTTTTCTTTTCTTCTTTATCCTCTACCTCTGGCCCTTACTCTATTATTGTAACTTTTGTGGATGACATTGCAGGTTCCTCATGCAGACAGTAGTGTGAGACCAACTCATGCAACTTTTCCATTGGATCAGACTTACTAGTAAGAACAATGTAGCCTAAGGTTTATTCAGATTTAGTGTTCTTTAGCTCTAACATCTTTTGGGAATTATGATTATTCTCCAATGCTATTATCTCATCATATGTTTCTGCTATTTGTAGAAGTTTCGGATATATAACATTTCTTAATTCCTTCATCAATACCATCTCCTCTCTATTCCCTTGTTTATCTGCAGGTACTATAACCATTGTCTTGTTATTATCATTCTCCTCTTCATTATGTGCATCAATATCACTAGCATGAATGTGATTCTTTCTTTCTTTTATAAACAACATTGTCAGTACCCCCCTCTCAACTGATCTTGTTGATGCTCAGCATTTCACCTTGATGGTCTTCATTATCATCTGTTGCTACTTCAGGTATTGTCCCTGGTATCTCCTCATTATTACAAATACTAGTCTAATCCCCTTTCTCCATGTCTTGTTGAATTTATGTAGATACAGAGGTATCAAATTGAGTTTTTCTATATTTGTAGGAACACCACATATCTCCCCTTCTTTGGCATTGTCTTCATCATCATCATGATCAGTCCTTATTGTCTTTTGTTCACCTTTTTCTAGACCAGTGCAGTGGAATGTTGTTTGATCAACTTTTGCAAAAGCTTTAGTGATCCAATCCTATGTGGATATGTGTTTTTGAGTATTTTCTTCTTTATGTTGTGTCTTCTCTTTGTGAAGATTGTAATTCTTATTATTTGTTTTCTTTTCTCCTTTCTCTTTATTAGTAATGATTGTACTACTTGTACTAATCTCCTCATGTTGTTGGTTCTCCATGTGTATGCTACTGTCATTAAGAGCTGCAAAAGAATTGTTTGTTTTGATATCTTCTACTCTTTTCCTTTGTTCCTAATTTTTGTGTTTGGAGACTATTTTACTAATAAGTAGCCACTTCTTGAATTGTCTATCTACCCATATTACAGTTTCATCTGATTGCACATATTCATATTTCCTCTTCTGTTTTTCCTGATGTTCTTCATGCACTGGCTTTCTAAGTTCAGGGTTAAGTACCTTACATTCAATTTCAATATGTCCAATATTTCGGAACCATGTCATATTGATTATGAATTTTCTCCACCCTAGACGTTTCATTTTCTGCATTCACCATTTCAAGTTCTACATACTTAGGAAAATCTGCAAGCAAGTCCACCTGCACCTTGAACCTAGCACTGCTTGGTCGAGTCTTATTTATAGTAGCCATGTCCAAGTGTAGTGGTTTCCCTATTGTTCAAGCTAATGAAACTATGGATTCCTTAACAAAAAAGGTTGGTTTTAAATCCGAAAAAGAAATCCATCTCATCGCTTCTGTTATTTCCTCCTCTAAATTAAATTTAGCATCATAAATCAAAGATCTCATCACATAGGAGTAGCCATCCTTAAAGAGAATTTAGTAATTACGTTTAGACATCATGTTGATAAACTCATCCTGCCTACTAAACCTCATTAATATGTATCTATTCCTTAGTAAACCAATCTTCCAATCTACTTTTACATTACATTGTTTGGGAATTTGAATACGAAGTTCCTAGATTTCAGGCCATTTATATGAAAATTTACCAATCACTGCGTATTGTAGGTTCTCAATAATAATCATTCTATCCACTTCTTCCTCAGTCCATACCACCCTTGGTAATCCTTTATTGTAACAGAGCTTTTTAATCGGAATTGGGTTCTTTGTTGAGCTATTAGTGCCTGTTCCATTATTTGCTTTAAGAATATCAACATATTGACCTAACATTGGTAAACTCTCCTTACTGATGGTAGGCAAACCTGTAGGGTCATTAGGTTTAGGATTAATCAAATTTGAACGGATGAGAGCTTGTAGTATAGGGAAAGAGTAATCAGGTGAAAGTGGTAACGTTGGACCAGCACTAGCAGAAGGCTGGCCAGCTGCCGTATTGGTCATTCCGGTGATATCAATCAATACTGTTTAGGGGTTTTTTTCATGAGAGAAAAGAGAGGGAAAATATTAAGCGACATTTTGGGTTCAACTTGTTTTTTTACCAAATAAAATGGAAAAATAACTATATATTATTTTATGCATTGTAAAGGATGGAATAACTAAAATTAATAATTGAATCTTTCATAACTAACACATGTATGACATACAAATTCCCTCATAATTTATCCATGTATTATTTTTCACAAATGATGATAATTGCAACTTTTTAATATTTTATAATATACAGTTTTGTAAATAAAATAAATATCAAAAAATTTAAATTTGTGTGAGAAACTTGGCTTCTCATAAATCTTAAAGAATCATCAGGATTTATGGAAAAAAATTAACAAATCTTCAAATATTTAATCACAAATTTTAACAGATCACCAGAATTTGAACATGAACTTATGATAAATTGTCATAATTTATTGTGCAAAACTATGGCTAAAAGCTATATTTGCAAATTTTATTGTCATAGAATCAAATATTAAATATTAATTACAAAAATATTATCTACAAAAAAAACTTATTTTTTAAATAGTTACAGGGCCTGTGCTAGCACGGACTCAATTATAGTTACCTCTAAATACAATCAATAAAAATTTCCGTCCTATTATTCTTAGATATCAATAATATGTTTGAACTGCAGTTAATTTGGAACACAAGATTAGAAGGCACAAGATACTTTCTTTTTTAAAAACAAATATGGGTGTAAGTTCAATTCTTTTATTGATTGGACAGTTTCTATATCTATAAAAAGGCACATCATATTTACTTAGATTTTTATTGTGAATTTATTTTTAATATGCATTTTTAGTTTTGAAGTGTTGGTAATAAATTAAAATCCTTAACACGCAATATTGAATTTCGAAAACACTATATCCTAACTTCAATCGATTAACAAAAGTTTTTTACCTTTTAATTTTCTATTTTACATTTCAAACAATTAGTCTCTTTTTTTCCTCCTTAAGAATTTCATCTTTTTAGTCCCTTGGTAGCTCAAACTCACAATCGTAAGAGTTAAAATGAAGGGTGTTTACCATTCGAGCATCTCTCTCTTGTCAAATAAATAGTCTTGAAATATAGACACAGTTAAAAATTTATATTCAAAACTCATACTCCATCCGTTTTAAAAATGAATGATCTGCTTTACAAAAAAAATGACCTATTTTCTTTTTTGACAACATTTTAATTTCAGTTCTCTACGTAACATGTTTAAGACCACAAGATTAAAGGGAATTTTGGTACATTTTCCATAACTTTAATTTAGGACCACAAAATTGAAAAAACTTTTTGGCAAACCAAACTATATCATTCTCTTTGAAACGGAGAGAGTAACAGTTATTATAAGATACACTCACACGTGTCCATAAACTTGTAATAAAGATAATAAGCTTGGCAAGATTTTTATATCAATTTAGTCATCTGATAGGTCAAGACTCAAGTTTTATAAAATAAATATTTTACGCGAATGTAATCTTATTTCCGCCAGAATGAAGTGTCAAACACTATATAAAAATTAACTTAAAACACTAATTAATCTATTATATTTGTTAATAATCAAAATTATAACTCACAATAACTCCAACAAAATCATAATGTTTACCTACTCAGCATTAGCATTTGACAATCACAAGTCTCCACCATCAGCCTTGTCACAACTCATAAAATTGTTGGAGAAAGTAAGAGCAAAAAGCTAATTGGAAAGAAAGAAAAATAAAGAAATGAAGTTTGTCACACCCCTTTTTGCGCATGGCGGAAGGATTTTTCCAATTTAAGTGACGTTATTGAATAGGGATTATTTTATTTTATTTTTCAGAGTCGCCACTTGGAATTGAGTTATGGTGTTCCAAGTCACCTTTTCTTTTTAATCCCTAATCAAAAGGAAATGACTCTTTATTTTGGTCTGCGAATCAGAAATTCAGGTAAGGAATTCTGTTGACTGAGGGGAAGGTATTAGGCATCCCTCGAGTCCCGTGGTTCTAGCACAGTCTCTTTTATTGACTTATACTTACGTTAAATTATTATTATTATTATTTTGGATACATTATTATAGGTCATGGTTTGCTTTTTTTTTTTATTGTTGAATTTTTATTAGTCTGAACCTAGATGCGTAACCGCATTCTTGGTCTTGACATTTAGAGGCAAAACTGTCTTTTTCTCTCGAGTACCTCACACCTAATAATCTCAATTTACACCTCTTGATTTAAATTACTAAAAATTAATTATTAAAAAATTTGGTCAAGGTGCGCCACCGTATCCTTGAATTTCTTTTAAGTGTTTTAAAGAAAATGTGTAACCACATTCTTAATTGAAACCATTTTTAGTGTATCTAAATTTGCCTACAAAAATTAGTCTGCAAATTTTTAAGCGATAATCAAGGGGTGCCGAACTACCACCGACCACAATAATAATAATAATATTAGTAATAATAATAATAGTAATAATAATAATATTATTTCATCATAAACATGTGCACAATAGTTATTACTCACTGTTGAAATTTTCTTATTAGTTTTTATTTTATATATTTATTTATTAAAGAAAAACTAAGTTAGCACTCAAAAGATAAAAGCAACACCCATATTATTGCACAAAAATAACTTATCACTTATTTGAACACAACTCAACAGATAATTCATCAAAATTAATAAGGCACAAGCACCAAAACAAATAATCACAAGTTATACAATTTCATTTCTAATTTAATGATATAAAAGCTTCAAACAAATTTCAATATTATAATGCTAAAATTAAACACACATAAATTTGAGCAACTTCATGATATTAGAATCACATCTTGTATAATAATGAAATCAAATTATACAATGAAGGTTAAATGGTACCTCTTGCGAAAATTCAATTCACGAAAAGGAAACAATCCTAATAAGGAGCCACAAACTCGGAACCATGAAAGCAAACCTCGAACTCAACCTCTAAGTGTGGGATTGGAAGGAATTAAAAAATGTTTTGATGTTTTGATTTTTTTTCTATACGTACGAGGGTCTTTAGGTATGAATGCATATTGTATTCTTTCTTCTCTTTTTTTTTTGTACACTTTTTGTGTGTCTTTTTTGTGTCTTTTTTTTGTTGTGTGCAGAGGTCTTGATGTAGGTATGTGTATTGAAATGACCCAAAAAGTTCTTAAAAATGTGCTTCGGAAGTTACCGGAAACTTGTTTAGCTATATATAAAAAAATTCGTTTCGTTTTTCGAAAATCCGACTTCATATTCTTGTTTAGG
>JAJOOD010001573.1:0-25216 GCA_029582525.1 Solanum tacnaense
ACTCCAAATGGATCATGCAGCCAGTAATCCTAATGGGAAAATTTGGCTATTTTGGTCTAATGAAGTTACTGGTTCTATTCTTGAAAAGCATGAACAACATATCACAGTAACTTTTAAGTATACAGATATCCCTGATAAATTCATGATGTCTTTTATTTATGCTAAATGTAAGGACTATATGAGGAGACCTCTTTGGGACAGATTACTGGTTTATTCTAATATGGAGATACCATGGTGTACTATTGGTGATTTCAATGTTATCACATCTATAGAGGAGAAATCTGGGGGTATACCTTACAACATACATAAGAGTTTTGAATTTATTGGAATGATAGAGGCTTGTGGATTGGTTGATATTGGATACACAGGACTTCCATTCACATGGTGTAATCAAAGGGATGCTGAAGCTAGGGTTTGGAAGAGATTAGACAGGGCTATGGTTAATGATAAATGGTTAGAGGTGATGCCTCAAACCACTATTGAGAATTTATCATCTGTTGGGTCTGATCATACTCCCATGTTGATGGAAATGATTAGGGCTAATGCGAGTCATATTAAATACTTCAAGTTTCTACACTTTTGGGTTGAAAATGTCACCTTCATGAAAACAGTTCAACAATGCTGGGAAAAAGAAGTGTCTGGTAATCCAATGTGGAGATTACATCAGAAAATAAAAAGAGTTTCAGCCACACTTAGTAATTGGTCTAAACAAGAATATGGAGATATCTTTACAAAAGTTAGGGAATTTGAAGATAATATCAGGAAATTTGAGGAGGAACTTATGAATAACAACACTGAAGCTTTCAGACAGACTTTACAGCAGAATAATGCAACTTACATTAGGTATTTGAAAATGGAGGAATCTATCCTTAAACAAAAAACACAACTTCAATGGTTTAAGGAGGGTGATGCCAATACCAAATACTTTCATGCTTTGATGAGAGGTAGAAGAAAAAAGTTATTTTTACATAAGATTTGTGTTGAAAATGAGACATGGGTGCAAGGTGAGGAACAGATAGCTCAGGCAGCTTGTGATTATTATCAGCAAATATTCACTAGACAGAATGCTAGAATAGATGAAAGAATTCTTCAGTATATCCCTACAATTGTCACTGCTAAACAAAATGAGATGATGCAAGCAATGCCTACTATGGAGGAACTCGGACAAGTTGTGTTTGCAATGAATCCAAATTCAGCAGCAGGGCCTGATGGTATAGGGGGTAAATTTTATCAAGCCTGTTGGAGTATCATAAAAAAAGACTTGCTGGCAGCTGTACAATCTTTCTTTTGTGGTAACCTAATGCCTAAGTTCATGACTCATGCATGTTTGGTTTTGATTCCTAAAACTGAGCAGCCTATCAGATTTAGAGATCTTTGACCTATCAGCCTTAGTAATTTTACTAATAAGATAATTTCCAAATTATTGAGCATGAGACTGGCTACTGTTTTGCCTTTATTATTATCAGATAATCAGTCAGGCTTTGTTCGAGGCAGAAGCATTACAGAAAGTATAATGCTTGCTCAGGAGATTACTAATGGTATTAAAAAACCTCAGATTGGAAATAATGTTGTTATCAAACTTGATATGGCCAAGGCATATGATCGAGTGTCTTGGTCATTCATATGTTTGGTACTAAGGAGATTTGGTTTTGGGGAGTTAATTATTGATTTAGTATGGAGAATTATGAGTAACAATTGGTATTCTATTATCATAAATGGTCATAGACATGGTTTCTTTCACTCCACTAGAGGACTTAAGCAAGGTGATCCACTGTCTCCTGCCCTATTTATTTTAGGAGCAGAGGTCTTATCAAGATTGCTTAATTCTTTGCATCAGATCCCAACTTATAAAGGCTTCTTTATGGAACCTAAAGGACCTCAGATCAATCACCTAAGTTTTGCAGATGATGTTATTATCTTTGCCGCTACTGACAGACATTCTTTGAAGCTCATTATGGACAGGTTAGGGGAGTATGAACATACTTCTGGCCAGCTTATTAATAGAGAGAAGAGACATTTTATGATTCCAGACAAGACTCATCAAGATATTATCAATACTATTCAGGAAGTAACTAAATTCTCACAGAAAATCAGTCCCATTACTTACCTAGGCTGTCCCCTTTACATTGGTCGACAAAGGATTAATTATTACTCTTACTTAGTTGAGAAGATCTCCAAAAAAGTTTGTGGATGGCAGGCTAGAGTACTTAGTTTTGGGGGCAGAATTACATTGATCAAATATGCGTTGCAATCTATACCTCTACATACTATGGCTGCAATTTCTTCTCGCAACACTACTATTAAATACATTGATGCCATTATTGCTGAATTCTTCTGGGGTAAGGATTTGGATAAAAGGAAATATCATTGGGCTTCTCTAGATACTATGTGTTTACCATATAATGAAGGAGGGCTAGGGATCAGAAGACTCACAGACATTTGCACCTCCTTACAATACAAACAATGGTGGAATTTCAGGTTTAAAGTATCCTTATGGAGTCAATTTCTTAAATCCAAATATTGTCAAAGAGCTCATCCAGTTGCTAAAAAGGTGGATACTGGACAGTCTTTGATGTGGAAATATATGATGAAGCACAAGATTAAAGTAGAAGAGTGTATAGGCTGGCAAATTAAATCGGGTAGTTGCTCAATTTGGTGGGATGATTGGCTAGGAATGGGTGCCATTGCTAATTATACCTCTTCTGTATCAAGTCTAAATAATGCTACTGTTGCACACTTTCTAGTAGATGGAAATGGAATGAAAGAAAGTTGAGGCAACATGTTCCACCTCTTCTGATTCCTCATATTTTAAATACTAAATTTCAGTTTGTGTAGGGAATTGAAGACACTGCAGTTTGGACACAGACTGAATCTGGAAAGTTCAGCTGCACATCAGCATGGGAAATGTGCAGAACTAAGAAGGATAATACAATCCTTAGTGCTCAAATTTGGCACAAACATATACCTTTCAAGATGTCTTTTTTGCTATGGAGAGCACTACGCTATAAACTGCCTACCAATGAAATACTAGCAACCTTCGGAGTGGAACCAGTGAAATGGTAGCATGGGACTCAAGTTTCAGCAAACTTCATTGATTAATCAGCTATTGAGCTGGACTGATATTACAGGGAAGAATGTAGCACATACGACAATCATCAAAACTCTTCCTATAGTTATATGCTGGAATTTATGGAAAAATAGATGTTCACCCAAATATGGCGGAAAAACATCTAGTATCCTCAAAGTTAAATATTTGATTCTCAAAGACATGCTTTTACTTCTCCATTCTGCTTTTCCTTATCTTCAGTTGCCTGTGAGCTGGCCAGACGTGGTGGACTGCATTGCAAAATGCAATCAGGATATAAGAATTACTTTAGTTATGTGGAAGACCCCTCCTATTAATAAATTTAAGTTGAATACGGATGGTAGTGCTTTACATAATCCCGGGAAAATTGGAGGAGGAGGCATTCTTAGAGATAATCAAGGAGTTATCATATATGCTTTTGTTGTACCTTTTGGTGAAGGAACTAATAATCAAGCTGAAGTGCAGGCTGCCTGTTATGGATTAAATTGGTGCATACAACATGGTTATAACAATATCTTGTTAGAAGTTGATTCTGAATTATTAACTAAGTGGCTCTTGCAGGTTTCTATTCCTTGGCGACTGAACAGATTTATACAGGAATTACAAAGGCTTGCTGACCAATGTGTTTACTTTCAGTGTTTGCATACTTATAGGGAGGTAAATAGTACTGCAGATCTGCTGGCCAAGCATAGTCACCAACAAGATATTGAACAACATTATTACACTCCACATCAATTATCTCAGGCAGTTAAAGGGAATTATCTTTTAGAGAAAATGGGAGTTCACAATTTCAGACGCAAGAAGCTGAAAAGGATAAAGCAACCACCTTGATTCAAAACAATTCAGTTCAATAAACAATAATACCAACTATCAAGGATAGCCAATGCTACTTTATAACTACATGACATAGCATCTCCTATGAGATCGATTATGTCATCATTTGATACTAACAACAATCTCATTGTCCCTTGTGATATACTCTATTCTGATCTAATATGTCTTATTTAGGTATATTAGTTAGTTTAGGCGTACTTTATTTTCCTGTAAGGGGAGAGTCTCCCTCATTTATGTATTATTAGTACTAGGTATTAAGAGAGGAATCATCCTCTTAGGTGCTTAGTTTAATTTACATCTTATTGTATTGGGTGGAGTAGACTAACCTTAGAAGGTAGGTTTACTCATACCCACCATAGGATTGGAGGTAAGGTATTTGCCCACCTCCGTGTATATTTGAATTTTATATATGATAAGGCCTGGGGGTGTTGCTCAGCCCCTGACCCCCCAAAGGATCGTTCCACTGGAAAAAAAAAAAAAAAAAACCCTAACCCTAAATCATGCATCCTAAACCCTAAACTTAAACCATACACCCTAAATCCTAAACTCTAAACTCTAAACCCTAAACCTTAAACGCTAAACTTTGAAGCATAAACCCTAAACCATAAACCTTAAACACTATATGCTAAGCCCTAAACCCTAACACTAAACATTAAATCCTAAATACTAAACCATAAACCCTAAACCCAAACCCCTAAACACTAAAACCTAAATCCTAAAGAATAAACTCTAAATCCTAAATGCTACACCTTAATCTCAAAACTCTTAACCCTTTACCCTAAACCCTAAACCCTTAACCTTAAACTTCGAACCCTAAATGCTAAACCCTAAACACTAAATGCTAAACCGTAAACCCTAAACCGTAATCGTAAACCTTACACCGTAAACCCAAAACCCTAAACCCTAAACCCTAACCCTAAACCCTAAACCCTAAACCCTAAACACTGACCCGTAAACCCTAAACCCAAATTGCTACACCCTAATCCTAAAACTCCTAACCCTTAACCTTAAACCCTAAACCCTAAACTTGGACCCTTACACGCTAAACTCTAAACCCAAAACCCTAAACCCTTAACCCAAAACCATAAACCCTAAGCCCTTAATCCTAAACCCTAAAACCTAAACATTAAATCCTAAACCCTAAACCCTAAACTATAAACCATAATCCATAAACCCTAATTCCAAATCTTGGAACCTCAAACCCTAAACCCTAAACACTAAACCCTAACCTAAACCCTAATCCCTAAACCCTAAACAGTAAACCCTAAACCCTAAACCATTAATCCTAAGCCCAAGACCCTAAACTTCAAACCCTAAACCCTAAACCCAAAATCCTAAACCCTAAACCCTAACCCTAAACCATTAATCCTAAACTCTAAACCTAAACCCTAACCCTTAAACCCTAAACCCAAAATCCTAAACTCTAAACCCTAAAGCTTAAACCCTAAAACCTTAACCCTAAACCCTAAACCCAAAAGCATAGACCCTAAACCCTAAAACCCAAACCCTAAACCCAAAACCATAGACCCTAAACCCTAAACACTAAACCCTAAACCCTAAAACCCAAACCCTAATGATGGAACCCTAAACCCTAAACCCTAAACCATAAACTTCAAATGCTAAACCCTAAGCCCTAAGCCCTAAGCCCTAAACCCTAGATCCTCAACCCTCAACCCTAAACCCTAAACCCTTAACTTTGAACCATGAACTCTAAACCCTAAATCCTAAACTCTAAACCCTAAACTCTAAACCCTAAACCCTAAACTCTAACCCTAAACCATTAATCTTAAACCCTAAATCAAAAACTCTAAATCGTAAACCCTAAGCCCTAAACCATAAACCCTAAACCCTAAACCCTAAACCCTAAAACCTAAAACCCTAGACCCTAAACCCTAAACCCTAAACCGCTAACCCTAAAGCCTAAACCTTAAACCCTAAACCCTAAATCCTAAACCCTAAACTTGGAGGCCAAAACCTTAAATAATAAACGATAAACCCTAAAACCTTGTGCAGGAGGCATACTTACGGATTGCAATGGAGACCTCATAAATGATTTTGAAAGCCCTCTGGGAGTCGGGACTAAAAATTAGGCTGAGCTTGAAGCGGCTTGTAATTGACTAGTTTGGAGTTTAGATAATGGTTATTTAGGGGTAATTCTTGAGGTTGACTCAGAGCTTCTAGTGAGCTGGATTGAAGGCAGGATAGCACCCCCTTGGCATCTCCACCATTCCTTTCTCAGACTATAGGACATCACTAGCCAGCTTCACACCCTCTCGTGTCGACACATATACAGAGAGGGCAATGCAGTTGCTGATGCATTGTCCAAACGCAGCCACACCACACTTGCCGGTACTAACTTCACTTAGATTCATGAATTTCCTATTCATATCAGATGGCTATTCAGGATAGACAAGCTTGGTTTGGCTAACCTCAGATGAAAGAAGACTAAGAGAATTAAATAACCGCCTTGATCTCTTTAATGATTGTTTGACTACAGTGTAAGGCCACACTATACAATCATGGATCTTTCTTTTCCTTTTGTTATCATCGAGCTTTATTCTTTATAGTTCTTTCTTGCCTACGAGTTAGGGCTATTTAAAGAAAGACCTTTATAGGGCATATGGTTTGTTTCATTCTTGTTTTCACTTGTAAAGGGAGAGTCTCCCTTATTTATGCTTTCCTAGTTTCTTTGTATCAAGAGGAGTCCTCTCATAGGTGTTTAGAACCTAGGTCTCTTTTTTATAGTATTGGGGAACAGTTGATTGACCTTATTAGGATGATGGACTTTTGAACCACCATAGGGTTGGAGGTAAGGTTTATGTCCCCCTCCTTGTATTTTGTTGTTTGTTTTTATTTATACTAAGTCCTGGGGTGTTGCTAAGCCCCTGACTGTAACAACCCGTAAATCAAATAAGTGAAACTAGAGTCTAACTTGTGTGCATATGAGTTTGGTGTGAGGTTTGAGGGTGTTTAATGTTGTCCGAGCCATGGTTGATGGGTTTAGGGGTTAAACGTCAAGGTATGACTCACCAAGGACCACCATAAGGGTCCTTAATGAGGACCCTTAGCCTAACCCCAAAGCTTCCGCAAAAATAGTTTGTTGCCTAAGATGTGGTAACCTACGGAGGGGGACCATTCCCCGTAGGTCAAACCATGACTCATGGACTTTTTTCGTGGGTCAAGCCCCTAAAAACAAAGCCACAACCCCACACCATGGTTGACTAGGATAGGGGCATAGTCCAGACCACGGTCCGTGGTTCACCCCTGCAAAAGCTGTAATGGTTCAGCCAATGTGGGGGTGGTTTGGTAAATTCACCCTAAGTCTAGTTTGGTTAGGTGATGGATTTAATTAGTTATTCATGGTATTTTAAGGGTTTTTAAAGTATTAAATTTTTTTTCCAATTCATTGTTTCAAAACACCCCACAGTTAGAAACCTCTCTTCTCAAAAGTTCTCTCTTTAGAAACCTCCATTGGAGGTGAAGACTTCAAGCTCTCAAGGTCAAATTCTGCAAGTTTTTCACGGGAATTTCGTGAGTTTATTCCATTAAAGGTATGGTGGTCTTCATCTTTGACTTATTATCTTTCAAGGAGCCAATTTCAAATCTTCAAAGTTTACCCAAAACCCTAGTTTTCAATCTATGCATGGGTTCAATTCAAAATGATTTCTCAAGGCATTATTGCATTGAATTATGAATGAATTGTAAATTTAAAGTTGAATTAACATGATTTCTTCTTAGAACCCATGTTTTTCCCCAAATTCTTAAGTTGTGATTTGAGATTGGGAATTGATTGATTATGAGGAATGTGAATTGTCTATGTGTAAATGGATATAGAATTTTGAAAGTATGTTATTACTCTTTCCTAATTGTATTGATCTAAGGTGTGTGGGTGAAAGTGATCCATGGCCTTGAAAGGCAAGGTATGAAGGTTAAGGTATGATTACGATGTGAAGGATATGCATGTGATTTCAATGATAGAATTATGATCATGTACATAATGTAATTCTGTTATTGTTTGTCACGACCCAGGGGTACCCCTAGACGTAACATGGCGTACTTGACCCCGAAGGGATATCATACAAACTCTTAGCATAATCATAAAACAAGATACTAGAAAAGTGCGGGAAAATTTAAAACTTTATCTAGAACCAATCAATTGAAAACATTTCATAAGCAACAAAAGTCTTTACTAACTCTTTGTCTCAAACCATCTATTACAACTCTTAAATAAAAGACTTGGGACACAGCCCACATAAATGTCTAAAACATATGAAAAATACATAAATGAAACATAAGGGGTTTTTCCGCGAAGCTATGAGGACTCACCAATTCTTCAACTCTTCTTGCACCTTAGGAACCTAGCCTCCGAGCAACTCAATCTCCAACACCCGACATTTGATAAGAATGTAGGCAATATGCATTAGTACGAAATGTACCAAGTATGAAAGCTAGCACAACATCATATGATCATCTCATCATGGTTAGTCAACATAAGACATAAGCATAAGAGATAATAACAAATTAATAGCATAAACATCATAATCATAGCATGGTCTCCAACATAAGCTCCATATAAACATAAGTCAACATAAGACATAATAATTGAGCATAGGAGTTAAATCACATTCATGGCATAGCCTTAGCTTAGACTTTCATAATTACATACTTCAACCCTTTGGTCTTTCATATTAAAAGTTAACTACTTCACAAGCCACCTCCAAGCAGACTTGTGCATGGCAAAGATAGCATCCCATAATACTATCCAATCTAAGTACCTGTTTTTGGTCATCCTTGGGCATAGTCCACTTTCATAGTCAAAACCTAGGTCTTCATGTCATTAGGGCAGATATACCCCTAAGTAACTTCAAGACACACTTGTGCAATGCATGAAAGGTATCCCATACTACCCTTCACACCAAGTATAGCCTTGAAGTCATCTTAGTCATACTCACCCTCCTTTAGTCTTATTATTAGCTTAACTCTCATAACTAAGATAATATCTCACCTTTAGTAAACTATGGCAAGGGAATCAACTATGGTACAATCCTATCTCAAATCATCTCTTTTAGCAACCCTAAGTCATACTTGTGCAATGCAATCAAAGCATCCCATAATACTAATCATGCTAAGTACTACTTTTAGGCCCTCTTCCTATTTCTTCTTGGTTTGGAACCTAGTTCCTCTCTTTGACTCTAGAACACTATGAGGTACTTCATTAAGTAAGTCTTAGTTCAATTATGCTTTAGAAAACTAGGAAATACTTCTTTAAGCATGTCTTAGTTCATTTGATATGGAGATTGCTACTAGAAACCTTAACTAAACTATGTGAAGTGTTCCATCTCATGAGAATTAACTTTGGGAAAACCCACAGTCTACTACGTAAGAGTTCCCACTTTAACATGGATAGTCCTCAGATCAACAAGGTGTGGCTCTCCTTTCTTCTTGGAGTCCAGACCCTATGTTGTCTGACAATTTCTTCAATATCCACTTGAGGCCAAGCATACACCTCAAGATTTACTTGTTAAGACTTGCTTAACACTCATAACTCATGGAAGGATGTCCTTGACAACCAATCCATATTCAAGTGATTCTATCACTTGATACTTTCAAGCACTTATAAGGTAGGTTAGGTGAGTATAAGCCTTTCACCATAATCCAACCTATTAGACTTCTAACCTCTTTTAGACTTTACTCTCAAATACTTTACATCAATAGGTAATAGCATTAGCTTCACTCTTGCCAATTGTATTGATCCACTTGAAAGGTGAAGGTGTTTACTTACTATGTTGATTGTGATGATGGTATTGAAAGGAAAGTTATGAATGATTAATGTATAATGATGATGTGAAGTATAGATGAGTATGATTACTATGAATGTATTATGATCATGTTTAGAAGAGAATTGTATAAATGATGATAATTATGTGAAAGGCTATTCACACACATACACACACACTCATGAATGACTAATGAATGAAGTTCGAAGATAATGATAAAGAATATGAGTCTATTGAAAGGCTATTCTCAATTGTAATCTAATGAATGAAAAGACATGTTGTGAAAAGACTTTCTCACATTATGGGATTCCTAGGTGAAGGGCTATTCTCATCTACCAATCTATGAGCTTTCCAATGAATGAATGTTGCGGGTGGATGGATATCATCCGGGAGTTGAGGTGGAGTATCTAGTAACAATCCCTATATCCCATTTTAGGGAATGTTAGGTTTGGGATGGATGCTCATCCAGGAGTTGAGGCGGGGTATATAGTAGCAATCCCTTATTCCATAATTAACTAATGTAATAAATGTAAAGTACTCTGTGGGGAATAATGCCAAGCACCAAGTTGATATGGATTGAGATGGGTGCTTATCCAGGAGTTGAGGCGGGGTACCTAGTAGCAATCTGTTGAGATGGATGCTCATCTGTGAGTTGAGGCGAGGAATTTAGTAGCAATATCCCTATCCGATAAACTATGTACCCACATAGGTCTAGCTAGTGGAATCCACTTAAGCTATAAAAATGATAGTCCTACCTTATGTAGGTAGGAATCCCTTATACGGTGAGGGTGACGCCAGAATTCCATGTCAAGCTCTCATGGTCTATGTCGGTTAAGGATTACCCCCACAAACTAATGAACTGTGGATTCTCAAGGATGCACTACTTAGTGTGGTGCTGGAATGGGACGCCACCTATGCATTGCACAAGTAGTCTTTGAGAGGAGTCATGGTGTGTTCCTTATAATGTTAATGAAATGAATGGACTTTTATGATCATGTTAATGAAGAATGTTGATCTTATGTCTAATTAATGAGGGTGTTCTTAATGAAGTTAATGAATGGGTGACTTAAATGTTTATATGTTTAATGTTAAGATGTATGCTAGACTTGGATTGTATATATATGAGTTACTTCCTTGTTATGACTTGTTGAGTATGAATGTGGCTAGTCTATGGTGACTTCAAAGGAGCACTTAGTGTGAGTAGTAGTATGGATGCTACTTGCACATTGCACAAGTGTGACTTAGAGTTATCTTAGGTGATGGTCCCTATGTGATGATAATGTCTTATGTAATGTGATGTCTCTTATGTGTAACTATTGTGTAAGGATGGAAAGGTTGTATGGTGAGTTCACCTTTGGTGACCTTAGGATGATGCTTTGGTGTGGATAGTGGTATGGGACGGTATCCATACAATGCACAAAGTGTTGCTTAAGGGTTACTTTAGGTGAAGGGTTAAAGGAAAAGGAATGGTTTGTATGTGCAGTATGTTCTAATGTGAATAATGACTTATATGTCGGTTATGATTGAGTATTACGACTCTTAAACTTGTATTTCATGAAGTTTTATCAAAATTGTACAAAAGCATGACTTTCAAATAAATGACCTTTTTAGGCAATTTTTTGCATTGCTATCATACTTAATACTTAATTGTGCTAACCTATTATTCTTCTATGTTTTACTACAAGTGTAAGTTGCAGTAATTGAGTATCTCTCTAGTTGGAGCTTGGATTAGACTTCTTCCATGACCTCTTTTGGTATGTCCTCATAGATCGAGGACAAGGACTTTTAATGTTTCTAGTTCTTTCATGTTTTAATTGTTAAGACTTCGATTGTTAAGGGCTGTGACCCTATCTTGTATCAAGTTTTGTCTAAGATGGCTATGTGAGACTTTAGTATTCCACTGCTTTATAAATGACTTTTCGATTGTTAGTTTTATTAAGAAATTTTTTAATTCCCCACTATTTTTATTATCTATGCGACGAATGAATGCTATGAGGTTTGTATAAGACCCCTCTGGGGTCGAGTACGCAGTGTCACTTCCAAGGGATAGTCTTGGGTCGTGACAAACATGGTATCAAAGCACAAGGTTTTAGGAATGGATTTTAGGTTCAATGTCTCACAAGCCATTTCTAGTAGAGTCTTGTTCATCGGTATGAGTCGCGACACATCTATGAGCGAGAGGCTATAGGACGTTAGAAACTTACACTTCTTTCATATTCTTGAAGTCGTGCCTTAGAGTGCAGTTCTATAAGTGTCCTTTTCCTAATCCTTCTATTGTGTTTATAGGATATGAATATAAGAAGGACGCCCGTAAGGAGAGTGGAAGAGGAGATTGTGAATGAGGGAGTTCCTCCCCAAGGTCCTCAAGGTGACCAAGTTCCTCTACGAAATGAAGTTTCGGTAGTTGCTACGGACATGACTAATGAAGATATTAGATCGGCTTTTCTAACCCTAGTCCAAGCCATGACGGCTCAAGTTAATCAGGATGTGGGGTTTAGGGTGAATTCTAAGGAGGGTACCATGGCCTCAAGGTTGAGAGACTTTGTGAGGATGAATCCTTCTATTTTTCTTGGATCTAGAGTGGGAGAGGATCCCCAAGAATTCTTGGATGAAGTTTATAAGATAGTCAATGCTATGGGAGTAACTTCTAGGGAGCAGGCGGAGTTGGCTTCCTACCAATTAAAAGATGTGGACCAAGTGTGGTTCACTCAATGGAAAGCCAATAGGCCGGTTGAAGCGGGTCCTAGAGAATGGGAGGAGGTTAAGAGAGCTTTCCTTAGTAAGTACTTTCCTCATGAGAAGAGGGAAGTTAAGGTTGAGAACTTTATAAACCTTAGGTAAGGTAATATGAGTTTGGAGGACTATTCCTTGAAGTTTAACCTATTGTCTAAGTATGCTCCATCCTTGGTGTCTAACCCTAGAGACGAGATGAGTAGGTTTGTTATCAGTGTATCCGATCTAGTTAAGGAAGAGTGCCGTACGACAATACTCCGTGATTACATGAATATCTCTAGACTTGTTGTGTATGCTCAATCTATTGAGTAGTCCGAACTTAAGAGGATGAATAGGGATTTGAAGAGGTCTAGCCCCGATGAGCAAAGTCAACCAAGGAACAAAAAGAGGTACTACAATCAAGATTCCTCAATTGGCTAACAATGATAGGGTTTTTAACCCTAAATCTCAAGGAGGGAATAGAAATGGTTCTTCTTCTTTTGAAAGGCCTTGGTCTGCTAGGTGTGGGAAACTACATTTGGGTAAGTGCCTTGTCGGCACAGATGGGTGCTTTGGGAATGGACTGAAATGTCATACGATGAGGGTTTTCCCAACACTCTTGGCACAAGAAAGGGACGCCAAACAAGCTTCTCTTGATGGCCCAGATGTTAATGCTCGAAGGAAGAATCGTTTCTATGTTCTTCAAGTTAACAAGGACAAATGAGCTAATCCGAATGAAGGTACTGGTAAGTTGATAGTTCCTTATAGTGTGAATGTCTTATTAAGGTTCCTATGTTGTGTTCATTATTAGCCTTAGTTGGGTTTACCCTTAAGTGGGGGATAGTATGTTGAATAGTAAGGTTGTTGAGAGTTGGATACCCTTATCTCTTTCCTTCTATTCCTATTCAAGCTTGAGACTAAGAGTTCCTTGTAGCTTGTTTCATGTTTTGGAGTCATGTGTGATTCTGAGTTTCCATGGTCTCCTTATGGTATTCATGTTTTAATTGAATTCTTGTTTAATTGAGAAAATGTGTTATATGATTTATGTTCCTCATAATTGATTGGAATTTTTATATGAGTTGTCTATATGCTTCATCAGGATAAATGTCGAGCATGCTTAATATTCTTTTCTGAAGAAGTTGGATAATGTGCTTAATGATGTTGTGATGAGCATGATATGATTGGGAGAAGAAAGTTCCTCCAATGTAATGAGAAATGATGATGTTTTGGTGCATAATGAGTTTGTAGAAGTAGTTCCTGCTTTCTTGTGTGCAATGAACATGTTTGAGTTGGAGTTGATGTTTCCTCCTAAGTTTTGTGCATTGATTATGTTGTTGCATAAATGATGGTATGCTAGTCTTTAGTTGTTCACCCCTTTAATGTGGTTTAAGTGTCATTCGAGGACGAATGTTCATAAGGGGGGGATAATGTAACGACCCTAAACATGAATACGTGAAACTAGAGCATAACATGTGTGTGTTTGAGTTTGGTGTGAGGTTTGATGGTGTTTTATGTTCTCCTGAGCCATGGTTGAGGTGTTTAGGCATTATATGTCAAGGTACGACCCCCCAAGGACCACCCTAAGGGTCCTTGAGGAGGATCCTATGTCTAAAGCCTAAGACCCCAAGGAAACCTTGAGCTTTCCAAAAATGGGGTGACCTACGAATGAGGTTCACACCCTGTAGGTCCATCCACACCCCGTGGATGGCCTCCGTAGGTCAAAACCCTGAATGAGTGTCTCTGAACTTATTGACGGATGGACAGTACGTCCCGTCAACCCATCCACGGTCCGTGGATGGGGTCCATCAATTGGACTTGCAACCTATCAATGGTTCGGCCAAGTGTAGGGGTGAATTGGTAAATTCACCCCAAGTCCTAATAAGTGTTTGGATAGTTATTTTGGGTTAATTTTTAAGTATTTTAAGAGTATTAAACATGTTAAAACCAATTTTAGACTTTATTATTTCAAAACCCCAAAGTTAGAAACCTCTTTTCTCCAAAAGATCTCTCTCTAGAAACCTCCATTTGAGGTGAAGAACTCAAGCTCTCAAGGTCAAAATCTTCAAGTTTTCAAGTGATTTTCGTGGATTTATTCAACTAAAAGGTATGGTGGTCTTCATCCTTGTATAATTTTCCATTCAAAGAGCCAATTCAATAGTGATTTAAATGATCAAAGTTTTACACAAAACCATACTTTTCAATCTATGCATGGGTTCAATCCAAAATGATTTCTAAAGGAATTATAACGTTAAATTGTGATTGAATTATGGATTTAAATGTGCAATAAGATTATTTCTTCCAAGAACCCATGTTTTCCCCCAATTTCTTAAACTGTGATTTATAATTGGCAATCGATTGATTATGGGAGTATGGAGAATTGCTTATGTTTTTAATGTATTAATTTTTGGATCATGTCAATTTACTTATTCTATGGTGGTATCTTAGCTAGATTTGTGGTTTGATGTTGATTCATGGACTAGAAGGCTTAGTTAAGGAATTGAGTTATGGTCATGATGTCTTGTATATAAATGTAATGACTCGGAAAATGATATGTTCAACTAGAGCCTTAATGTTTGGGTTAGTATGACTCTAGGTTGATATCTAGGCTATTTTAGAACCTAAGTGGGGCAAGGTGGAAGCCTAGGGTGCAAACAAGGTCCTAAGCTAGAAAGTGTGAGTCAAAGAAACCGTGTTCATGGAGGGGCTGTTTGGCGAGTCGCCCTTGTGCTCTTGTACTAGCCTATTGGACTGCCCATTTGGCCAAGGTGCTGGACCAAAGGGCGAGCTAAGTCCAAGCTCGCCAACCAGCTTTGCGTGTCGACCATCTCCCCTCTAGTCCGCCAAGTGGACTGCCTAAATTAGTGAGCTCACTTGAAATTTGGTCGAGCCAATGGTGCACTTAGAGAGTTACCTAGTGCACTTGGCGAGCCTAAGTGTCCAAAGGGCGAGTTAAGATGGGCAAGGGGCAGAATTTTAAGTTGGAACTTTGTGGGTCCTTAGTTCTTTTCAAAAGTTGAGTCCGCCTTATTCTATTCCTTTCCTAGCAACTATAAGACCCTTTTTAGACCTAAATCCTTTGATTTAAGTCACTCCAAATAGAACCAAAAGAAGACCCATTGCTGTTTGTGTAATCAAGACACAACTTTCGATGCAAGTGTCAACGATCGTACAATACTTTAGTAACCCAACCAAGGGTTGGGTCGAGTCCCAAAGGAGTGGGCGTGACAATTAGTGTTTGAGTGCGAAAGTTCTCAAGATAATTGTAGCTAAAGACTTTGATGAATGAAAGCATAACAAATTAAAAAGGGTGACGCAAGCGTCAAGTATCAAATGGGGGTTTTGTCACAAGTAAGTAAAAATGGAAAAATAAACAAAGAGATCTAATAAATGAAAGGGGGATTCTTGGAATATGAATGGAATACAGGATAGACTAAATCCTTGGGTACATGCTTTTAATAGATAACTCATAGAGTAATTATGACTAGGCTAGACTTTAAGGGGGATAAGTTCTCTCTCGAGCAACTTACCCTGTTTCAAGTGTGTTCCTCTCAAACACCCACTTTTCGCATGAAGAACTGCCTCCACTTTAACCCACTCACTCTCTCGAGCTGAGTGTGTGGACATGGGACTAGGTTCACTCTCTCGAGCTGAAGCTCATGTCGACCCACTCGCACAGGCCATCAATTTAGTGGTCTTAGTTTTACGACCTCTCTCTCTATCAAGCCGAAAATACATATATGAGATTATATTTGCAACTACAACCACATTAAGTTCATCCAAAACCACTAAACGAAATCACATTTAAACTATAAATAGACAACCAACAAGCAAGACCCAACAACTAATCTAACACATACTCACAAAATCACACCCCAAGAGATAAAGAGATATACCAATATCAGTTTCCATCAATGGGCATGCAAGATTAAGTCTTAAAACAAGACAAAGGTGAAGAATCCAAGAGACCCAAGTCCAATTTCTTGAAGATGAAACCCTTGAAAGCTCCAAGTTCTTTAAAACACTCTCCAAAACATAGAGAGAATATCTCCAAAAACACTGTTTTAAACTTAATAATCTAAAAACTAGGTAAAACAAGGTGAAATTTTCTCATAAGAATAAAAACTGAGCTAGTAATTATAGTTTTCAGAAAATGTGCTATGTAGGATCTGTCGACGCCGTAAGTGGGAATCGCCAATGCATTCAGAGATCCGCCCTTTGGTCTACTTTGTCGCCTTTCATCAGTTGTCTTCAACATCTTTGTGTCCTAGATAATTGGGCGATGTAGCACTGTTTCGCAGAGTCATTCTGCGGAATGCCGACTGCTCCCTTTCACCACCGATTTTCTCCTCTCCTTCAGGGTTCAGCCTATTGGAATAAAAGGAGAATATGCGATCTGTTGGCGATTCACCGAATAGGTTCGGTAATTCACAGATCTTCGTTTCTTTGTTCTTTTGGCTTCTTTTGCTCTTTTTTGCGACGTCGTGTCCATGCGTTCCTTCAAACTTCAAATACTTGAAACTTAAGGGTGTTCTTATCAAATATTGAGATAAAATAAGCATTTGAGGACACAATTTATATTAACATATAGCCCTAAATGAGTCCAATTTGTGGACTCATGAACACCCCCAACTTAAACTTATGTTTATCCTCAAGCAATCTCAAGTTTCGCCGTTCAAAAAGGGTGTCTTGAACAGTGCTACACAAGACTCGATCATGAATGCACACAACAAGACTCAATTTACTTATGCAAAGATCAATTGTGCACTCAAAGATTCAAGTAGTGACTCTCAAATATCAAAGAGTCTCATTCTCACAATACTTTCCTCAAATGCAGGTTCAGGCTTAACTGGACTGTTCGAATGCCCTCACAGAAAGAATGATTCCATATTCGCACATACTAATTTAATCATTTAAAGTTCAGGAATCATATTCAACCCTCACACTCACAGAGATGAAAACAATGCATGCTTTCACCTATAGGTTTGCCCGTATTTTCCAATCGACATTTGTTTTAGCTCACTCAAGATCAAAAAGGTCTTTTTAAGGCTTGTAATGGGGCTGAGTGCAAAGGTATGGTCATTTAGGCTTAGTTTGTTTTGTCCTTATGAGATGCGGTATTCACAACACTTCATTTCCTTTTCCTTCATCATTTTTGCTAGTGCTCACGAGTCATCCCATTATTCACTTCCCATGGATTGTTTGGAAACCCCATTTCTCTGGTACTTTATTCCACAACTTTCTTTTTCATTCTTTTACTATTCTTTTTCTCTTTATCTTTTCTTCTTCCTTTTTTTTATATGGAAGGGTTCCATTTTTTTCTCAACACTATAGGTTAGAGGAGACTTTCCTTGCACTTCTTGACTTTCCCTTATCTTTTCATCACACCACCAACTTAGGCATTTGGCCTAAGTTGGCTATTCAACTCCCCACAAATCAAGAGGATTATGGGTAATGGACAAAGAAGGGTCATTTTTTAGTCAAGTTTCTTTCAAAGAAAGGTAAGGCTCAAGGGGTGTTGAACAGACGTTCACACATGCTCACAAGGTAGGCCACAATAGAGGTATATGTACAATTGGCTCACACTCTGTAAAGTTTCCTAAGATCATATCAAGAGATAGCCTTATTTAGTTGATTGGACAAACGGTGAAAATTCTAGGATCTATCATGCATGTTTCAAAGTAAGCTCAGCACACTAGGCATGGACACTAAAGTGAAACAAGACTCCACACTTTCGCTAGTGTGCAACGGTCATTACAAGAGACTCGATTCGATACTTGGCTAGTCAAAACAAGATGCAAAGAGATCACATATTGTCTATGAACCATCATTTGGCCTCATCGTAGACGCGCATTAATGTTCATTCGATTGAGAGCACCACTATTCAAGTCATCGGTATTGATCGGGACCGAGACTTAAATTTTGCAAAAGAACAGCCACATTCATCACACATTTGGTGGCAAATTTTTTTGAACAGGTTAAAATTAATTTGCAATATAAAATAAAATGAAAATAAGCTCAATCATCCACAAAAATAGATAAAACACAATTTTAAAGTAGAACAACCAAAATATATACACAAAACACAACTATCAACACAAAAGGTGTGAGCCTCACCCCACCACAATTAAAAATTATTTGTCCTCAAATGCAACTAAATGAATCGAAAAGTAAAAATATAATATGATAGAGAGGGAAGTAAAGAAAGGTCCTATCTATGCAGTCCCTCTCTCTGTTGGGGTCTCGATTGCTGGTGTAGCAGTCTGTATATAGGCATTAGTGCCTGGAGTAGCCTCAGACGGAATAGCAATGCCAGATCCACTAGGAGCTACTGTGGACGTCTCAGTAGGCAATGTCTGGATCACAGGCTGCACAACCGTCTCTATAAGATCTGGCAAGTCTCTGAATATGCCATCATCTCTGCTCTGCTCAACATGCACTGCTATCAACTCCTCGTTGGTCTCTGCACCCGACTATGCATGTGTTGTTCCATCCCCCTGCACATATCCGGTGGTAGTCGAAGGAATCCTCAAGGTCTCAGGAACATCCTCATCATCTGCATCCCGCATCAGTGAAGTGAAGTCCGTAGCCTTCAAATATCCTACATCCTTCCTTAAACTCGCAACTTCGACTTTTAAAGTTGTCACCTCTGAGGCTTCCCTTTGTCTTCTCTCACAAGCAATGACTCTCACTGTTAAGGCATCAACAAAAGTCTGAAGAGGGGTAAGTGATGCTAATATGGCACTATTAATCATCCTCGGGATGGATCTCTCCAATCGGGTAGGTTTCACATCAGATGAATAGGCTAACTGCCCCATCTTTAGGATCATGGCCTGAGTAATCCTGGAAGGCTGGGAGGATGAGAAAGCACCTGGAGCCTGTGAGAAAGAGGAAGAAGGAGCGGGTATACCTAAGGGCTCAGAGGCCGGAATAGGCGAAGGTGCCTCTGCTCGTAATGAGTCAACATTGACCTCTGGAGAAGTGTCTGTTGGAGCTGCTCTCTTCCTGTCAACGTCTTCCCGTGTGAACTCGGCCTCAATACGCTGGATGTCCATGGAGGAAGAAGGGATGACCTCTATATCATTCGCACGATCACAGGGTACTCTGACATAACTCAGTGATCAAAACCAGGAATGGCAGAGAGTAAGCCCCTGCTTGGCTCTCATGGCCATCTCCTGTGAAGGCACCAATCCTTGGTCGATCCACCTTCTGGCCATGATAGAACCATGGTAAGCCGCCTTAGGATGCCATATAATAGACTCAATATGGAATGGCATGATGGTGCTACTGATGAAGCAAAACTAGAACCTCAAGGTGATGTTCATGTCCCTCTTCTCAATGGGAGCTCCTGCATCCATCCACCTCGGGGTGGTGTCAGAAATCATCGGAGCTAACCAACCCTTCAAATTATCCAGGGACTAAACAATCGGTAACCCCTCGTAAAGGAGTGCAGAGTGCAGCGGTCTACCTAATACAACATTAATATGCTCGCTGTGACACTCCACCACCTTGCCTCTGACCATGACTAACTTCACCAGTCGAAACTCACTTGCCTTCTTCTTGTTCTTAGGCACCAACTCCCCATAAGCAGTGTAGAACTCTCTTGCCCATGAAAGAATGTGTAACGACCCTAGAGCACCCCCTAGTCGTTACTGGCGTATTCAACCTCGAAGTGGTCTTATACAATCCCTTAGCATTCGTCATAGCATGTATTATAGAATAAAATCACGGAAAATTTAAAACCTTTACATTGGAAGTTCAACTTCACTTCATAAATGAAAATTAGAATCTAACTTCGTCACAATGTACCATCTCGACATAGAAGTATCGAAAATAGGACTTATCCCTTACATCAATAATAAGTCTTGAAATAGGAAAGTACAATAATGTCTTTCAACATAAGCAAAGAACTAAACATAGAAGCTAGATCATAGATTCTTGTCCTCCGACTTGAGGACTCACCAACTTGAGGAAGCCACTCCAAGTGTCTTGAGAGGTAAGCTTGAATCCTCAACGGCCCGAACCTAAATATTTGGGGAAAAGGGAGAAAATATGAGTTAGTACAACACACGTACTAAGTATGGCTACTATGCATAAAAGCCATTGAAACATGCATAAAAGGACATTTAGTCAAAACATGCTTTATACCAAGTAAATACAATATGCGCACAAAGTAAGCATCATAGTCCAAACCAACATAATATCATCCCAACATGTAGACAACCCAAGCAATACTAGTGCAATGCAAAGAATAGAACCCCATAACCCTATTCAATGCCAAGTATCACATTAAGCAGCGTACTTCATGCATACATTCATAAGATCATATTTCATCATAAATTACCATATTCATAATGATCATACATAACATAGCTTCAACATACATAAGTCATAATCATCATAATCATAAGAGAACACTACTACAAACATCTCTTAGGATCCTACAAGTGCAATGTGCAAGAGAAGTCCCGTACCCTCCTTTACACTATGTAGAAACCCTTAAGAAAGCCCTAGTAAGAGTTTACAGCTTTCATACCTTCATTTACTTTTACATTAGGGAAATATTGCAATAAACGACATAGACCATGAGATTACATGGAATCTGGTGTTCTACTCCCACACCGAAAAGACAGGGTTAACACTTGCCTAAGGTGTAACCATTCGTACATAGCTATCTAGGTGGATCCACTATGCTAGAGTCATATGTGGGCACATAGTTAATGGTCAAGGAAATTGCTTCTAGAAACCCTAACTTACTAAACGTGGTGGTTTCCATCTCATGAGACAACACATACCGTGGGTAATCCGTACTTGCTAGACAGGAGGAACCCATGTGGGGAGCCGGACTTACTAAACGTGAGACCCCTATCTCAATTACATGACCTTTCGGTGCTAAGCATCTAATTCCCTTTTGTAATCATATTTAGTCATCACATAAGTTCACATTAGCCTTTACTAGACTCTTATGTAGACATCTTACCATAATAGCTCATATGTGTTCATAAGTGAGTAACAATCTTTTCACTGTAGAAACACTTAGTAAGTGAGTAAACCTTTCACTTTACATTACATTATAATCATGAGAACTACCTTTCAATCATATAGCAATCATACCGTAACATATATACATACTTCATAGCTAATTCAAGTGTAGAGGGTTAAGGATGAGGAAACTAGGTCATCAACACCCCAACAACACATTAGGTATAGCAACATTACAATCTAATTAATTCACCCTTCATACTTGAGTTCAAAGAAGAACCAACCTTCATACCTTCTTGGCCTTCATGGGACATTTATACTTAAATTACCAAACAATTCATAACCAACACATAATACAAGGTAATTCATGAAGTAATAACATAATCCACATCAATATAAGCAATTGACATATTCACTTCATAGCCTTCAAGGATTCATTCAAAGACTCAGCCCTAATTTCATAGAAATTATACATAACCTAGGGTAGAATCATCATACAAACATGAATTACATAACATCACATTCAATTCATAGCCTTCAATCATTTTCCAACGCAAACTAGGGTTAGAATTAGGAAAAGAAGGAGAAACATGGGTCTCATGGGGAATTCTTCAAGAAACCACCAATACAACATAAATTCATCCACACTTGTTCATATAACATCAATAGAGGTCAGTTTCTAACATCAATTTCACTTTAGAAGGAAGACCCATGTTTTTGGATTGAAACCTAGAAATTGGAGATTTTGAAATTCATCTTGAAGGGGCCTCTTGGGGAAAGGAATCCCAAGAGTGATAAGAAACCATACCTTATTGACGAATTAACCACAAAAATCTGAGTTGAAACCTTGGAGATTTTGTCTTCTTCTTGAAGATCCAATCTTCTTCAATAGAGTTCTTGAGAAGAGAGAGAGAGTAGAAAAGGAGGAACTTGAGGTTTGATCTTTGGGGTTTTGTGCTTGAGTGATAAAAGTGAGGTAAATTGAGTTAAAAATCATTATATACACGTCCCCTAAAGTACCCTAAATATCCCTCACTTAGTTGGAATCTTTAATGAAGTAAAAATCGATTTCTGAATTTCTGGATTTTCGTCGCGGAACAAGTCCGCGACGCAGAGCTGTTCCCTGAATATATTTCGAATTAAATTTCGAGACAATAGAGTCCACGACATGACCGTGTTGCGAGCTAAATTTTTTCTCCTTGGGGGATCTAATAGGCGACGCGGACCTATTCCCTCCAAGTGCATTTTGCAAGTGCCTTGGCAGCTTGCTTGGCAAAGGTTGGGTCTTCCTCGGGGACCCTTAGGGTGGTCCCAGGGAGTCGTATTCAAACGTTTTGACCCTATAAACATATATTTACCTAATTTAAACCTTTTTACAAGATTAAATCATCATACGACACTCCCAAACCTGCCCAAAACCTAAGGACACACTAGAACACATTCTTCTCTAGTTTCCGGATGTCGTGGTCGTTTCTTGACGTTAAGACTTTTACTCTTCCAAACAAAGTGAATTGCATTACTTTAGGTTTAGAAACATCATTTTAACTATTTTTAAGTCATTATTCATAAGGTGAGGCTCTAACTTAAGTCATAGAATTTCTGGGGTGTTACAGAATGTAAGGGCCTCGGGGTCGTGTGAACTGCTCGAATCCATGGTATCAGAGAGTTTCAAGCACATCAGGATGCTTGCCTTCTAGACCCTCCATAGATAATAACTTCTCCTCTATGATGGTCCGTAAACCGTCACCTTTTAATTTATTTAATAACCTCGGTAGAGGAACTATAGGGAGTGTAGTGGCCACTGAAGCTGGTGCCTGAGCTGGCACAAAGTCTGTTGTCGGAGGAGTGGCAGCTGGAGAAGTTCTGGTAGAGGTGGGCTGATATCTGGCCCGGAGCGCATCCCTTCGGTTAATTAGAGGTTGTTCATCCTCTGGTTCAGAGAAATCTGGCTCAATAGCTGCTCTTTTTATAGCTGTACGTTTCTTCCTCTTGCCTTTGTCTGCCGGTTGGAGGCCATCCCCTTTCCTCTTCAGAGGATTTGATCCACCTTCGTTTATTGTAATGCCCTTTGCTCTTCTCTGGGGTGGTTTAGTTAGATTGGTGCTTACCATATCTGTAAAAGATCGAGAGAAAGTAAGAAAACAAAAGCAAACTTTAGCACAACAAATCTTGTAGCAGATAAACCTACCAATCCAATTGGCGAGCTAAGTCTGGATCACCGATGGGGTTGGCAAAACAGTTAAGGCAATTCGGTGATATGAGAGTCCTTTCAGCGAATCGCCAACTACTTTCGGCGAGCAAGTGTTAGTCCGCCGAAAGTTACAGTGCATAGGGGTCTCATGGGTGCAATTAAAGAACGATAAAGAGTACATTGGGAGAGTCACCGAGTGCATTCGGCGCACTTAGGCATCTCACCGAAAGTGTAACGACCCTAAAAACGAACTAGTGAAACTAGAGCCTCACATGTGAGTTTGGAGTTGGGAACTTGATGAAATGATGAGAAATGACCGTGACGTTCGGAAACTAGTCGTTTGAACTAGTGAGGTGTAAGGGTCAACTTTAAATGGTCATATCTTTTAGCTCAAAATGCATTGGGTGGACCTTTACCTGTCCAATTAAAGGTCTCTGAGTCCTCTTTCCAACGCCATCGAGTTTGCCCAATTCCGACCTTGGAGTAAAAAGTGATGCCCGAAATATGAAGCACTGTCCGGCTGCAACAAAGGGCGAACTACGACAGGAAGGGGCACAATTTTTAAGTCAAGACTTTATGGGTCCTTAGTCCTTTTCCAAAATTGACCCTATGCTATCATTTTCCTTTCCTAGAAACTATAAGACCTTTTTATGACCCAATTCCTTTCATTTAAATCACTTCTCTTAGAATTTCCAAAAGCATTCCATCTCTCAAATATTTCTCTCAAGTTCAAGGAAGAAGAAGGGTGAAGAACTAGGGTTTCAAATTGGAGGCTTCTTTCATCGATTTTCGTGGGCTTTTTCAATATTAAGGTATGGGGACTCTTTATCTTTGATTCCGTTTTTAATCAAAGAGCCAATTCAAAGTATTTTCAAAGTTCGTCAAAAACCCTAAAGTCCTAATTTCGTTTCTAGCATGGGTTCTTGCATAAAAAAGGTTTTAAATGATGATTTATATTGTTGTTAATGATTATTAATGGTTTTTAGAGAGAAATCTCCATGATCCCATGTTTTCTCAAATTCTCTAAATTTCACGATAAAGTGGGTGTATTAATCTTGAGTAGATGATTATAGAATTGTGTTTAGTATGGTATGGGATATTCATATGTGGTATTATATATGTTGAATTGTGAAGAATTGATGTTGAATTGAAGGATATGAGATTTGAGCCTTGAATGGGCAAATAGTGAATCGGTCCTTATGTTGATTATTGGACTATGTTTCGCTTGTATTGTATAGCTAAATTCTACTATTATCTATGTTATTCTATTATGGTATTATGGAGAATTAAGGATGGTGATTATGGATTTGGAAAATGGTAAGATGGCTTAATCTCTTAGTATTGATATAATTGTTATTGGTTGGTTTGATCCACCTTTGATGGAGGTGGTTAATTGTTGTATTATTATACACATATGAGGCTGTATGCAAAGTTTTATGTGAAGCTATATGTAAAGGAATGATGTGAATGAGTTTTATGTGAAGATATATGTGAAGGAATGATGTGAATGAGTTTTATGTGAAGCTATATGTGAAGGAATGATGTGAATAAGTTTTATGTGAAGCTATATGTGAAGGAATGATGTGAATGAGTTTTATGTGAAGCTATATGTGAAGGTATGATGTGAATGAGTTTATG